>JAHPZR010010441.1:0-10282 GCA_019787425.1 Platygyra sinensis | reverse complement strand
GTATCAAGCTACCTTGACTTTACACAATAAAAAACGCATTCAAATGGACAACCCTGCAACCTAAAACTGCAATCTACACATTGTGCCTGTAGTTGACAATGGAAATAACACATTGTAGGCTGCTACAGCTCGTCGTATTGGTGTTCGACTGATTTCTACACCAAAAGCTCCGTCGATTTTCAAGTGCAACGCCGACGGTGCCAAAACAAGGAAAGACCCCACATTGAGCTCGACTAGACAATTCAGTCACGACTCCATCATCGATTGAAACTACAGAGTACATTCACGCGAAAAGATACTACACTGACATTGTCACCGAAGCACTCCTACTAACGCAAACATAAGCTCTTGTCTTGCAGCGATTCTGCATTTTGCGATTAAGATCACAGTGCTAATCTAATTCTTTTAGCTTGGGCCAACTATGGAGACCTAGAAAAATTATGCTTCATGGCTTGCGTGTCAAAATCTGATGAAAGTCGCAAAGAAGGAACCTTTTCAGCAGTGTATTTCACCCGGGTAAAGTGCAGAAACATAACGTCTGGTTTTCTGAGCAAAAGCGACCTTTTGTCATTTTTTATGGCAGAAGAGTTTTCACGGTGCACTATAAAAAAACACATTTTAATGCAAAGCGATGATCTTTTCATACTATCCAAGTGCTAATATAGATAGGACTATTTGTGCGAAATGTAACCAAACAAGCTTGGCCTGTAAGAAATAATGTCAAAGAAGTGTTATAAATAATATCGTTGATAACCTAGGAATTTTAAAATAACTTCGCTACGGGATTCTGTCGGATGCCAGGGACTTGTGCTGTGAAAAAAAAACAGGTTATCATGAATGTAATAGCAGAAATATGAAGTGAATGATGTTTGATGCTTCATACATAACTAAGTATCTGTACCAGATTGGAACGTATTAATCTTTCATGTAAAATTCAAGAAGTCTAGCTTTGGATAAACTTATATATGTCGTAAAGGGAGATGTTTCAAATAGTCAGATGGCTCATGGCAAAAAATGGATTGCCTACCTCCCTTTGGCTTACAATTTTTTCCGGGGTGTAACACAGTAGTATACAGCTTCTGCCGCAAATTGCAGGAGAACCTCTCGTGAACTAAACCAACGATAGACTTCTCTTTTCAGATGGACCTAGCGTATATAGAAGAGGCGATTTATCGTTTTTTCATCATGTTTGTTTTAAACCAAGTGCATTTTGCATAAAATAGACAAAGAAAACTTAATATGAATACATATAACTGAAACAGGACATGGACGAAAGTCAAAGAAACATCACCCAGACGAAATGGTCACGGGATCATTTTTCGAGCCAAAACGTCAGTACGAATGCTTATTTGAAAGTAAATTCAGCGACTGGGCTTTTAGCACCTGATTAAGTCGTCAATATAGGTGCTGCTTGTATGATTCTTGGCAACAACGTAAGGTTAGAAAATACACTGAGTTGTGAAAACACTGACCTCAGTCACCTCAAGAAAGAATCGTGGATCGATAATTGAGCTACAGAGTTTTAACTTAGAACAACGAGGTTTGTTGTCGAACGAGGCTCCTTTTTTGTAGCAAACGCGACCAACAAAGTGGCTCTTGAGTTTGGTTCAAGCACGATGCGAGCTGGTTTCTCCTGCGAGCGACAGACCAGTGTCACCTATCCACGTGTTTGAAGCCACGATATCAACAATTTACTCAGCTTCTCAGCACACAACTACAATTTTCGAAGACGTCGGTATATCACGAAAACACTTGCCTCTTAATTTTAGAAAACGTCAACGAAAACATTGATCTGAACTTGAAATGTTTCCCATAAAGAGTGAACGCAATAATAGTCTTAACTATTTCTAGAGTTTCAACGCGCTTCTGGCACGAGAGACAAAGACAAAAAAAAGCAAACGGTACACAAGGGCCATTTTGAAAACTCACTCATGCAATCAGTGAAGGCAAACTTGATCCAAATTTAGTCGCTTTGAAGTTTTCCCATGCGTTTGTTTGAGGCAAATACAAAATCTATGAATTTTCGTGAGATGAAGGACTTTATTTCCTCCGTCTTTGTACCACGCGGAATCAAGCCACGAAACTGAAGCACGCTCGTTTTAATTCAGTGATGTGATGTTAATTCGACACAGCATATGTAATGTCCTGTCCTCCGTTAAAGTAATTTACTTAGTTCGCTTACTTGTTAGTTAACAATATTTTCTCTCGAGTTCTCTCGCACAACTTCATCTGGCATTGATCTGCGTGTCGCGTGGTCTGAACTGTAAATGTGTCGGACAAAAGAGTGAAGCCAGATAACCGTGACAGAGAAGTATGCTTACCGTTTGCACGAAATTTACCTAAACAAACTCAAAATCAGCTCTTCACAGACAGAGAGCCTTGCACAAACAAAGCACGGGGTCGTAAAAGCAGCCCGCAAAACAGCCTTTTAATACACGATCAAAACTTGAAGGACCCTCTCGGGTTAACACACACGTATTTGTTTTTTCATGTGAAGCTGCATTCTAATCATATTTGGCGAGAACATAAGTAGTGTTTTCTGTCGGACATAAACATCGTGTTCAATCCGGAAAACTACACAAAGTGATTACAAGAGCACACACTGTTAACAAGGGCTAAAGGAAGCCCCTCGCTCGTAAACAGAATCACCGCAATTTTCGCGCGTAAAAGAATGAAATTGACCGACGGCTATAAACAATGCAAGTCACGCTATGAGGAGTAACAAAGTTAACGTCCAAGTGAATAAATTGATTGTGTTCCTCGGCGAGATCGCCGTTGCCTGATCAATTCAATCAATGGAGTTAAATGTACGCGCCACTCAACCATCAATACGACCCGACCGTCTTCGCAAAACAGCACTGTGAGCGTGCGATTGAAAAAGCACTTGCTTTACAACGCCATTCGTTAACATGAGTACTATACAAGATGTATGTAAGAACACTCTCTCTCTCTCTGTCGTGTGCTAATAGGCTTCCTTTCTCAAACAATGGTTGAGATCTTTGAGAACCCGCACGCGATCAAAACTCATTAGTCCATGGTTGCACCGTTCATCACACTCGTACGAGCCCGAAAGCTTCCTTGCGACCGCATCAAAGCGAACTGAATTTTTTGAATCAGAAACCCGAGGAAACGAGAAGTGTATCTAATCGTAGGTGCACTTCTTGGCTCCACTTCTATTTCAGTTCAGCCTCACAATTTTGCGCGCTACTGACTGCACTTGACAAACACAAACTCTTTCCCCAAAAAAGACTTCAAAACGAGAATCAAAACGAACTATAAGCATTGGTTATTTAACGTGTTCAAAAGCGAACCGAAAAAATTGACCACGGCAAGACCTCACGCAAGATGTTATTGGCACGATTACCCTAGATTCCACAAGAGATATTTGTTTACCTGTGCGAGCTCTCTACCTAGAGTAGAATCACAGCAAAAGCTGGTGGCGGTGGATCTCCGGCTCAGCGCTAAGAGTACAAGTTGAGGTGTTTGGCAAACGCGAGTTCACGTTCCTCGCAACACACTCTGATCGACGATAGAGCAACAAGGAATCAAGCAGGCAGGCATGCGCAGGGAGGCACCAAAAACACGTGCTCCTGAGAGTGGAAAACATGTTGCCGTGATCGATTTCATTGAAATGGACATACATTTAAAGCCCGCTTAAATATCAATATCATTACCCGAATGAATGAAAGACCTTCTACTCGGCCTTAAATCAGGTTTTTGCAAGAGAATATAGTGAGGCACTCATTTCTCACTTGTAATCGTTTACGTAGAAAGAACAAACCGATACGGGTGTCAGCTCGTGATCACTGTTCCGTAAGCGAAAATGAAGTATAAATAATCGGTGAATACAATAAATAACCTCGATATAATTGCCAACAGATTCTCTCTCATTTTGCAGCGAGGTGCAATTGCACATATAGCCCCTCTCAGACTAACGACCATTAATAAGCTATTAAATGAAATACAAACATGATTATTTTTTTAATAAAAAAAATTAAAATGATTCGCAAAAAACTAAATTTAGATCTTTATTTTAGTTAAGGGGGCTGTGACGTGTCCAGACCGGAAAAATTCTTGCGTTAGAAAATCTTGTGACTTCAACGATAAAACATTCCAGTGATGGTAAAATGCGGAATTGTTTGTACTCAGTGATAGGGCT
This sequence comes from Platygyra sinensis, assembly GCA_019787425.1. NCBI lineage: Eukaryota > Metazoa > Cnidaria > Anthozoa > Scleractinia > Merulinidae > Platygyra > Platygyra sinensis. Next base: position 6,123 of record JAHPZR010010441.1, on the reverse strand, counting down.
GACCACTGGACATTGTCAAGGGCTTTTTGGAATAAAAAAGGAAAGGAAAAAAGGTAATCAGCACTAAGTTTTTTCTTTAAGTAGTTGTAAAATTTAAATGTTTTAACATTTGAATTTTTAAAAAAAATTACGATACGTGGGTTGGGCCCTGCAATACGTGATTAATATTTTCTGCGGAGGCGGGAATAATTTTTTCAGATTAAATGGCATTGGTGAGCGAACACGATTAGAATCGAATTTTGCGGCAAAGGAAACAATTAGAAGGTCATGAATGAATGTTGAAGTTGAGTTGAACTTCATTTCATTGACCTCTGCGTGGAACAAACAACAACGGAAAAATATGCAAGGAATGTCTCAATACAATTAATGTGTAACCAGACTCTTTAAGGTGGAATGCAAGCTATTCCAAGCTTCCATCCTGATGATAGCTGTAACAATGCTGTTAGGACAACTGCAGTGCAGGATCTCAAGGGAGAACGAAAATTTGCAGTGATATGTAAACCGTGGGAACGCTCCGTACACAATTGTGTGCCTTTCGGAGCTAAGGATTCATTACTCATGTGGCTGTCTGTCTCAGGGACAAGATGGCCTCTGTTCAAATTCATTGAAGCGTGTCTACTTCAAAGGATTTTGAGCGGCACCGACAGTTCAAAAATAACTTTTTTGAATAATTAGTGAAAGGTAAACAACTGCGAATAAGCTTCTTTAAATACTTTGGGCTTTATTTCCAGAGTTAATGGTTACCCCATTCGTGGCAACACGTGGATCATTCACACTCGCCACGGATCCATGTTCGTTTTATTTGGGTTCAGTTTGTCGCGGATCGTGTTCCCGCTTGCAGACTTTGTAGATCGGATCTTCAGTGAAGCAGAGCGATCTCGCTAAATTTGCTTCGTGTTGTGGATCAGTCTCCAGGAAACAATATGTATATGTAGTTTAGGGAGTGGTTGGGGTAGGGGGGTTATGTCTGCTGAACAGAGAAAAACGAAGGGAATGGAGGAGGGAGCCTGGTGATGAGATCATTTGGAGTGGAGAGCTTTGTCGCTCAGTTCTTTTGTTCATTTGACAAGTCAAACTGCAAACTAATAAATTGCGGGGAAAATGGCCAAAAGGAACAACGATTCGATCGACATGTAAAAATCAAGAACATTTCTCAAAGATCTAAAAGATGATTAAGAAAATTTGCGGATCATGAGAAAAGTACATTTTGCTGATCAGCTGTTTTCTCGTAAAATATAGATATGCTTAAGTTCTATCAGGAGAAGTTAAATGTCATCAGTCATGGCTTACCGCTCAGAGAAGGGGGCATTTGAATTCCACTCAAAAAGTTACGAACTGAAGGGTTCTACAGTTTGGTAGGATTCCAACTGTGGATTCCTGAGTTTGGTCCTTTTTCCAATGAAATTAAGTGCTCAGCTCGATGAAAACAGAGACCAGTTAGGATTTCATTGTCATTAAGCAAAACTAAAACCGCTTTAGGTCAGAATAGGAGAAAGATTTAATTTTGCAAGATTAAGTTCAAAAAGTGTTTTTAAAAGGCTATTAAAATTCCGGCTCAAAAGTTTAGAAGGGGAATTCACGAAGCAACGGAAACGCCTTAGCAGAAAATTCCGATGAATATGCCCCCACCTGCCCTTCCCTACTGATTCATTTCCTGTCGTCTCTTGTGAGGAAATATTCTTACGACGCGTGTGATGATGGGAAGGAAGCCACCATCCCTAACTTCCGTCGTTCCCCGGCCCCGGACGCGTCTTACAACTTTTTTACGAGAGAAGACTGGAAAGGAGTCAACCTCTAACTACCGCCTCACGCAGGGGCGTAAAGAGATAATTATAGACATCTAATTTCTCCCAACAACACCATTACATTGCCAAGCAGACAGCTACCGCTGAGAATAAAGACATTAATCAAACAGGGCTGGGCATCTTTTTGTTGCTCCCGCTCGGCAACAAAAGAACATGGGAACAATGTACGATTCTGATTGGTTGTGAGGTCGTTATGGTTGCGTAGGTCTTACTGAAATATTACCAATGCCAAGTTGAAAAGAAAAACCATGTGTCAGTATGATCAAGCCATTTTCGCATACTAAATTTAAAAACTGATTTCCAAACTGACGCAAAACTGCACTCTACTGATGTCACATTGACTAAGACATTTTGGTTTTGCCAGCCTCCTTCACCTTGGGGAAACTACGATACCAACGGCAACGAAAACGTCACCAAACAAGCCTTTAAATTAACAAAACAATGGCTGTGCACGTGCCTTTTAATTCTAAATTTCGTAGGCGCACTCTGCAAAACAGCAAAGTGAAATTTACTTGGTTTGAAGAACGTGCCCCTTATTGGCGGGTCCATTTGCGGAGGGAACTTTGTTATCATATCTTGCCTTGTTCTGTTTGCTTGTAATTTATGCCTCCCATGGTTGATTTTTCAGAAGAGTTTCGCCTGCTTTGCATTTGATTTTTTAAACCTCTTTCGCGGCCACCAGAGAACAAAAACTCCTACGTTCCTGTCATGTTTCCTTACAGTTTATATTTCAGCTATCAGATCGTTAATTACATCACACGTCGTCGAGATCCCGAAATCCACCTCGGTTATAGTTACGAGACATTATTCCGCGGTTTCCCCTTAGGATTTGTTGTCTGATCACTCTTGCGCTTTTCCAATGCCGGGAGTCATTTCCGTCGATTTCGTTGTGTTCCGTGCCTTCGTCGGAACTGAGCGGAAAAGTTGATCAATCGCTCTGTGTCACTATGCCACACAAGCTGGTTTTCGGGCGCAGCAACGAAGTTTCGCTTACACATGGTATCGTCGGAATTGGAGTACGCGACTGTACCAAGAATTGTTTGAGTTGACAGGGATCTTTCGTATCTTGCGGTACCCTTGGGATTGCATGCCGCCAGAGTACAAACGCAGTATAATCACTTAAAAATTTCCTGTTGGTTGAGTCTAAACCGCAAGCAGAGTGTTCACTAAATCGAGAGGGAGTACTAGGAACCGCCCCCGCCCCGGGCTCTAAGCGTGTGTGTAGCGAGGGTGTCAGGAAAGAAATGTGGGGGCCAAATTCCTTCCGTGATGTTGCGATCGCAATCACGAGAGGTTTTACCAGCAAAACCACAAATAGAAAGCTTATCATACCGGTGATTCCTCAGTATTGCATTGCGCATCCCTACTGCGCACGATTTTTTTGCGTCATTAGCGCGCACGAATGAGCGCGTGCACCTGCACGTGCACTACGAAAGCAATTTCCCTCAAGCTAAGCTCGATAGCGAAATAAATTTTTCTTTTCTTTTAAACGAGCATGGTGACCTATATTTTTTTATCGCATAATAATAGTGTACATATTATCCTCTTTAATTTAAAAAATTAAAAATGTTTTATCGGAGAGGAGAGTAAAATAAAAACCGGCGTTACTCTGGAATGCAAATTATGCAACGACTATACGAACACTTTACGTCCACGTCGATTTAAATGGTATGATCTCTCGATAAATTTCATAAGGTATCGTTCCATATGCTCGGCACTTTCTACCTGTCAAGTTTTTTCCTAAGTATCAGTTTAATAAACTATGCTTCCAGCTACCGCAAAATATAACTTAAACCGATGAACACCGCGCGTGATTAGCACGCTGGCACGAGAGACAAAGACAAAAAAAAGCAAACGGTACACAAGGGCCATTTTGAAAACTCACTCATGCAATCAGTGAAGGCAAACTTGATCCAAATTTAGTCGCTTTGAAGTTTTCCCATGCGTTTGTTTGAGGCAAATACAAAATCTATGAATTTTCGTGAGATGAAGGACTTTATTTCCTCCGTCTTTGTACCACGCGGAATCAAGCCACGAAACTGAAGCACGCTCGTTTTAATTCAGTGATGTGATGTTAATTCGACACAGCATATGTAATGTCCTGTCCTCCGTTAAAGTAATTTACTTAGTTCGCTTACTTGTTAGTTAACAATATTTTCTCTCGAGTTCTCTCGCACAACTTCATCTGGCATTGATCTGCGTGTCGCGTGGTCTGAACTGTAAATGTGTCGGACAAAAGAGTGAAGCCAGATAACCGTGACAGAGAAGTATGCTTACCGTTTGCACGAAATTTACCTAAACAAACTCAAAATCAGCTCTTCACAGACAGAGAGCCTTGCACAAACAAAGCACAGGGTCGTAAAAGCAGCCCGCAAAACAGCCTTTTAATACACGATCAAAACTTGAAGGACCCTCTCGGGTTAACACACACGTATTTGTTTTTTCATGTGAAGCTGCATTCTAATCATATTTGGCGAGAACATAAGTAGTGTTTTCTGTCGGACATAAACATCGTGTTCAATCCGGAAAACTACACAAAGTGATTACAAGAGCACACACTGTTAACAAGGGCTAAAGGAAGCCCCTCGCTCGTAAACAGAATCACCGCAATTTTCGCGCGTAAAAGAATGAAATTGACCGAAGGCTATAAACAATGCAAGTCACGCTATGAGGAGTAACAAAGTTAACGTCCAAGTGAATAAATTGATTGTGTTCCTCGGCGAGATCGCCGTTGCCTGATGAATTCAATCAATGGAGTTAAATGTACGCGCCACTCAACCATCAATACGACCCGACCGTCTTCGCAAAACAGCACTGTGAGCGTGCGATTGAAAAAGCACTTGCTTTACAACGCCATTCGTTAACATGAGTACTATACAAGATGTATTAAGAACACTCTCTCTCTCTCTGTCGTGTGCTAATAGGCTTCCTTTCTCAAACAATGGTTGAGATCTTTGAGAACCCGCACGCGATCAAAACTCATTAGTCCATGGTTGCACCGTTCATCACACTCGTACGAGCCCGAAAGCTTCCTTGCGACCGCATCAAAGCGAACTGAATTTTTTGAATCAGAAACCCGAGGAAACGAGAAGTGTATCTAATCGTAGGTGCACTTCTTGGCTCCACTTCTATTTCAGTTCAGCCTCACAATTTTGCGCGCTACTGACTGCACTTGACAAACACAAACTCTTTCCCAAAAAAGACTTCAAAACGAGAATCAAAACGAACTATAAGCATTGGTTATTTAACGTGTTCAAAAGCGAACCGAAAAATTGACCACGGCAAGACCTCACGCAAGATGTTATTGGCACGATTACCCTAGATTCCACAAGAGATATTTGTTTACCTGTGCGAGCTCTCTACCTAGAGTAGAATCACAGCAAAAGCTGGTGGCGGTGGATCTCCGGCTCAGCGCTAAGAGTACAAGTTGAGGTGCTTGGCAAACGCGAGTTCACGTTCCTCGCAACACACTCTGATCGACGATAGAGCAACAAGAAATCAAGCAGGCAGGCATGCGCAGGGAGGCACCAAAAACACGTGCTCCTGAGAGTGGAAAACATGTTGCCGTGATCGATTTCATTGAAATGGACATAAATTTAAAGCCCGCTTAAATATCAATATCATTACCCAAATGAATGAAAGACCTTCTACTCGGCCTTAAATCAGGTTTTTGCAAGAGAATATAGTGAGGCACTCATTTCTCACTTGTAATCGTTTACGTAGAAAGAACAAACCGATACGGGTGTCAGCTCGTGATCACTGTTCCGTAAGCGAAAATGAAGTATAAATAATCGGTGAATACAATAAATAACCTCGATATAATTGCCAACAGATTCTCTCTCATTTTGCAGCGAGGTGCAATTGCACATATAGCCCCTCTCAGACTAACGACCATTAATGAGCTATTAAATGAAATACAAACATGATTATTTTTTTAATAAAAAAAATTAAAATGATTCGCAAAAAACTAAATTTAGATCTTTATTTTAGTTAAGGGGGCTGTGACGTGTCCAGACCGGAAAAATTCTTGCGTTAGAAAATCTTGTGACTTCAACGATAAAACATTCCAGTGAGGGTAAAATGCGGAATTGTTTGTACTCAGTGATAGAGCTGACCACTGGACATGTCAAGGGCTTTTTGGAATAAAAAAGGAAAGGAAAAAAGGTAATCAGCACTAAGTTTTTTCTTTAAGTAGTTGTAAAATTTAAATGTTTTAACATTTGAATTTTTAAAAAAAATTACGATACGTGGGTTGGGCCCTGCAATACGTGATTAATATTTTCTGCGGAGGCGGGAATAATTTTTTCAGATTAATGGC
>JAHPZR010010438.1:0-5000 GCA_019787425.1 Platygyra sinensis | reverse complement strand
TCTTCCAGCTCCAGTAGAAACGCTGCGAGACACTCTGATCACGTGACGGGGACAGTAGCATCCATTCTGCCTACCAGTACTACCAGGTCAAACTCCGCTACAGCTAGTATTACAAATCAGGTTCCGTCGTTGAAAAACGCTGAACTTCGTCACGCTTCCGTTGGATTGGTTGGTCACGCAATCGCTTTCTCCGTAGATCACGTGGAGAGGCCAAACCTCTTCCACTTTAGGTGGAACTTGAACGATAAATCAGATTCAGAGGAAGCTAGTTCCATCATAACGCACACTTTTACCGAGCCAGCTCAGTATTTCATCACCGTGAATATCTCCTCTGCAGTTGATTACTTGTTGTTGCATGGTCACGTCATAGTTCAGGCTTACTTATCAGAGATTTGGCTGTGAGATCATCAAATGTTCTACTCCTGAGATTTGAGATTTTGCAAGGAACCAATGTCACGTACTCTGTGGTATATGGCGATGAAACAGGTGAGTAAAAAAACTTAGTTTTTGTCATAAATACTTTTGTTCTTAGGCCATCGTAGTTTGATCAAAAATTAGACACAAACAGCAGTGATAAAGATATTGAACTTGCACATTTTGATTAAGACGTACTCTACATATTGAAATTTAAAACATACATACGTTTGGAAATTTAAAACAGCTATTTATATATAACAAAGGTGAGAGGTCTGGAACCTATATTAAGCAAATACTTGACAGTAAACTATAAAAACTAGAGTAGGTTAATAAAGCATCAGCTTTTCATTTCCAACGTTGACGTTGAAAGCTGGTTCAAGGTCTTGAATGGATAAGGTCTTTGATTTTACAATGATAGTCTGATTTGCTCTTTGCTAAAATATCAAAGTGATCCCACTTGATGTTATGTCCAGTGGTTTTGACCTGGTCAGGAATGGCTGAGGTTTTGTCTTTTTTAGCGAGGTATTGTCATTTTTGTAATGGTCTTTACATTGGTAAAACTAAACGTAGGCTTTATGATAGGAAATGAGCTCTACACAAAAGAAGCGGTTTTCATTTGGGTATCGAAATGTAACTTGTTTTAAACCACTTCGCCACACGATTGGCTTGAAAAACTCGCGCCACTTTTTCATCCAATCAAAAGTAAAACCAAACCCAATGGCGACTCACTTGCACTCGTTTTCCCGCGCTTTGCGACACCTATATGTAATTTCCTCGAGTTTTGATTGGCTCATTGGATTTTCTGTGTCCTTTGTGATTAGCTAGAGTGATTGCTTTGGCTTTGCGACTCACAATTTAAAATCGCTCTGTTTTGTGTTACACGGTTTTTGTTAAATGCTTCGTTTGTCCAGCACGTGGTTTTACAAGTAGTAAACAGAAATTGAAGCGCTCGTAGCGGCAAAACTCAACGTATGGCACAGGCAGCCCAGACGTACTGTTAGTGAAATTAATTTATAAACAACAGAGCCGAGTATGTATGTGAAGTTACAAGCAAAATTAACTGCAAAGGAGTCAAAATATTTATCAAATAGTTCAAAATAAATATTGTTTTGCCTTAATACCATTGTCTATTTCTTTGTCCTGGTCAATATCTGGTCTATTTTACTGCGTTTTCTCAGCTAGTTCGCTTGCCATCATGGCCGCGTGGGAGCTGTTATCTTAGAATTATATTAAGGGTCCAAATGGCGTTTAAAAATCGAAATATTATGAGACACAACCTGCATACCTTTAGCTGAATGCCTCTTTGTTCATCTTGGCTGGTTTAAACGGCATTTTGTCGCTTTTTGTAATAAGAGGTATCCTCCACTATAAAAGAAGTAAAGGCTGGCTACAAGGTCAACGGACCATCTCCACGCGAAGCTCATTTAATTCCCGAATAATCGACGGATCCGCTCCAAATTACGATCAGCTGAACCATATATTCCGTGGTTTCCTGTATAGTGCTCGCTGGCTTCCAGAACCCATCGCAACTGCACGAGAGCCGCTCATTTATCAGCATAGACTTGGCCTTTTGGCTCCGCCAAGCACCGTGTGCTCGACGGTTTTACTACGAGTTTGAATTTCAAGCTTAGCGACCGTGTCCCGGCCGACAAAATAGCACTTGCCGAGGGAGGGACCGTACTATTTGAGATTCGTTCGATCGACACGGTGCAAGGGACTACTGAGTGGAAATTATGGCGATGTAAATTTATAACTATTACGCTTAAATTGAATCTTCCACATTAAGAAAGTACTATTCCGGAATTTTCTGAAGTTGAGAGCGGAAGCCGTCCGTGATAGCATCCAGTCGAGACATGAAAAAAAGCTCGATTATTTGCGAAATGAAGATACCCTCTCAACCCACACTATTGACAAGAAGAATTGGGTAGTCAATCTATCGAATAAACCGCTTTCTTCTGCAGAATGTTCTCTTCTGGAAAAGGGCCCCAAATTCGCCCCAACTCCCAACCAAATCCCTTACAAGAATATTGTCTCCGAAGTTGAAGCTGCCATCACCCATCTGCCTGACGAATGTAAGGACTCTATACGAACCTCCACTGCCGCGATCTTACATAGAGCCCGATTACCTCCCCACAAGAACATCACAAAAGATGAAAGGAAAGCTCTCAAGGATTTGAGAAAAGATGACGCCAGGATTTTGATGAAAGCCGACAAAGGAAACTGCTTTGTTGTCTTAGATAGTACTGACTACAACAACAAAATGAACGCTTTATTGAATGATCGCAACACCTATGAATTGGTCTCCAAATCTCCTTTCCGAAGAATTGAACGGGAACTGAACAATAGGCTTTCATCCCTCAAGAACCAACAGAAAATTTGCGATTCCACGTATCGCAAACTTCGCTCCACTGACTCTATACCACCCGCCATCCGTGGATCGATCAAGCACCACAAGGAAGGCAATCCACTCAGACCCATTGTTTCATCTATTGGTTCTGCGCTCTATAACACCTCTAAGTTCCTAACCAGCATTTTGACACCTCTTCAAAATTGTAATGGTTTCTCAGTTCCCAATTCCTCTAAATTTGTCGATGAAATCTCCAACATTGGCATACAAGACGACGAAGTTATGTTGTCCTTTGACGTGGTATCGCTTTTTACAGCTATCCCTGTCAAAAAAGCCTGTGATTATATCCAGAATAAATTGGACTGTGATGAATCACTACATTTACGCACTAATCTTGATACTACAGATATAATTTCTTTGCTGAACTTTGTCCTATCCAACAACTATTTCGTCTACAATGACAGTGTTTATAAGCAGATCCATGGTTGCGCCATGGGCAGTCCCGTTAGTCCTGTGGTTGCCAATTTATGTATGGAGGCAATCGAAGAGATGGCCATCAACACAACTCCTGTTCCACCTAAAGTATGGAAACGTTACGTTGACGACAGTTTCTGTATCATTAAAAGAAACGCAGTTGGCTCTTTCCATAATTCACTTAACGCTATTGATCAACACATCTCCTTTACCATTGAAGAAGAAAATAATAATCAGATCGCCTTCCTGGACACCTTGGTCACTCGCAAGGACAATAGTTTAATTGTTGAGGTTTATCGAAAACCAACTCATACCGATAGGTATTTGGATTTCTACTCCCATCACGACAAACGACACAAGATCAGTGCAGCTGAGACTTTATTATATCGCGCAAATAATCTCCCAAACACGAAACAAGGTAAAGAGACTGAACTTACTCATGTCACCGACGCTCTACGGCTTAACAATTACCCCCAAAACGTCATCTCTAACATTTTAAAGAAGAAATCTTCCACTCAGCGTACAAACGCCATCCCAACACCTGAGGAACTTGTTTGCATGTTTTTCAAATGGGCCACACCCTCCGAATTCTCTAATTATGCAGTCCTCCCTTATATTAATGGAATTTCTCAGCCTCTAACAAGACTTCTTAAAAAACATGATGTTCGAGTTGTCAGTAAGCCATTCAAGACATTACAACAGGAGTTTCCCTCTCCTAAGTCCCGACCTCCAATTGATCTTCAACCAAACGTGGTTTACAAAATACCTTGTGCTGACTGCCCATGGAACTATGTAGGCGAGACTGGCAGATGCTTTGAAACTAGGAAAAAAGAGCACATGAGGAATGTGAAGTCTTTCGCAAGAGGTTCCAACATCGCTAAACACGCTTGGTCTTCAAATCACTCTATTGACTTTAAAAATTCCCAAGTGATTGACAAAGGTTCTTCTCGTATCCGCAAGACACTAGAATCATGGCACACCGCTTCGACAAGTCATGCAGACAACAATTCAAGGCCGCTCCCTAATCAATACTCTATTCTTTTGAAAAAGAACAATTAGTTTATTGACACTTAAACACATATTTTTTCTCCCATTTTAATATATTCTTTTTATAGTCTCACCTATTTTTGTATTTATTGTAGTTGTCATTTCTTCCATTTTTTATCCATTGAAGGCTGTAGCCTGACAGCCGAAAGCTTGAAGTTTTTAATTGTATTTAGCCAGTGAACGTTTTTTTAAAAATTCTTAAGTTACATTTACACAGAGGCTTAGAAATAATTAAAAAGCTTAAATACGAAGGTGCTAGGCCCCTAAGAATCTTAAAAACAATCAATAGATTTTAAATTCAATTCTAAAATTTACAGACAGCCAATGTAAGCCCACTAATAAAGGAGTAATGTGACAATATTTACTTTCATTACATATCAATCTATCACACATGTTCTGCACACGTTGTAGTTTGTTGAGTTGATACTCTGGCAGACCATATAAAAGGCTGTTGCAATAATCGATTCTACTTGAAATAAAACCATGAACCAAAGTCTTGGTGTTGTCTTTAGATAGATACTTTCTTACACGTCTCAGATTATACAAATAATAATAATAGGCAGAGTTACATGTTTTTAAAATACATTGCCATCGTCACCTTATAATGGAACCATGAGCCCAAATTCCTTGCAGTTGACACAGGAGTGATGCATGGTTGCAGCTCCGACACGAAGGGTAGTATGGCAGCTCCCCACGTTTGGAATTCACTTCCCAT
>JAHPZR010010437.1:5000-32500 GCA_019787425.1 Platygyra sinensis | reverse complement strand
GACCATGTTTGTATAAAGCCACAGTGTCTGGGGGATCACCCCCAATGGAAGCACACAACTACTCACTACCCCCAAGCATGAACACACACTCGCCTGCAGAGCTATTTCTCGATTCTTTAGTGGAGCCACTTGCAGGGGATAGCTCGACCGCATCACCTATAGCAGGGAAAAACCCGTACGATAGTTTACAAACAGCAGAGTGTGTTACTGACTTCAACCAATCAGCAGAGCTCTCATGTTTTAATGCGCAGCAGCCCAATGCAGCCTGTATTTCCACAGACTTAAAGTATGAAATATGGGCAAAGGAACTAGCTAATGACTTAGACCAAGACTTTATTCTCAATGGTGTACGAGAAGGGTTTGACTTGATTCAGCGAGATGCTACTGTTTTACCAGCTTTTACAAAGAACAACAGATCGGCACTCAGGCCAGGGGCCAAAGAGCAGATTGAAGAGCAACTATGTAAAGGCCTCTCATTAGGCCATTTTGGATCATCAGACATACCCCCCATCATTGTTAATGCTATTGGAGCTGTACCTAAAAGGGACTCTTCAGAGTTAAGACTGATTATGGACTGCAGTTGACCACTTGCATTGAGTGCAAACTCTTACATGGATCTTGACCACTACAAATATACTACAGTTGATGAGGCAGCATGCAAAGCCAAACCAGGTTTTTGGTTAGCCAAGGTCGATTTAAAACACGCTTACCGAAGTGTTGGGACTCACCCCAGCAGCTGGAAAGTCACTGGCATGTCTTGGCTTTTTCAAGGTACTAGCAGCATGACATTTCTGTTTGATAAACGTCTTCCATTTGGTGCTCGACTCTCTCCTATGATTTTTCACCGCCTTACCCAATCGGTTTGTAGAATGATGGCCCGGCGTGGTTTCACAGTGCTTGCTTATTTGGATGATTTTCTCATCATTGAACCCAGTCAGCAGCAGTGTCAAATCGCTGTGGACACCCTCATCAATTTACTTCAATCACTTGGTTTCACAATAAACTGGACAAAGGTTGTTCAACCCAGTCAATCACTGTGCTTTCTAGGAGTCAAAATGGATACGGTGAATCGTGTACTACAGCTACCCAGGGCCCGCGTCTCTGAGCTATTAGACATTTTGAACTTAACCTTAACCAAGCGCAAGTGCCAGAAACATCACCTTCAGCGCCTTGTTGGAAAACTAAGCTGGGCTGCTCGGGTCGTCAGAGGTGGCCGACCTTTGTGCGGCGCTTGATACTCATCGCGCAGAATGCTATTGTCTTTCGCGACATGCACTTGCAGTGCCCAGTTTTTCAATGCACTGAATAATAATGGCATAGATTAAGCTTTCGGATTTCCGACTGCTCTCGTCAATGAATCGGCGGCTGTCGCTCTGATTTAAATGCGGCCTACGCTTTTCACAAAGACTTTTGTCAACAAAGTCGTGTTGCATGCAGCGGCATTCTCTCCTTTTTTTCTTGACATGTCACACTTGCAATGGTTTGAGCGCGGAAGCCAAAAGTTTTCCCACAAAAAAATTCTTCTCTCAAAGCGATGTCACATATGGAAAGTGCGGTGCGCGAAACACTTGCATCTATTTTATCGTTGCCCTCTATTACTCGACCGGTCAAAATATTTCATTAGACACAGTCTATTACTCGATCGGTTTACGTTAAGTCTGTACGTTGATCAAGGACTTCAAAGACAACATAGGTCTTTTCTATTCGTACGACGGTGGGGAAAACAAAAATTAATTACATTTCTGCTTGAACGCTTCTTAAGCCTGAGCGAGCATTGTCTTCCATTGTTTGTGCGAGATAATTATTCAAAATTGGATCCGTTTTAACTCTCGCGGGAATTTCAAAGCGAGCCCGAGCTATTGTCATGCAAGTCTTAGTGAAGGAGCGAAGAGCTGCGGGAGTTGGCTGCACGAAAGGTGGAAAAAATAATACTTGCATTGGTCGGAATTCCGCAAAAACTCGGCTGGGCAATCTTAAAGTGTCAAACAAATAAAGCCATATGAATACTTATTTCCTCACACATTGCTTCTCAAAATTTTACTTCTAAAAGAGTCAAGGCCATATAAAGGGAGCGCCGAAATAGCTACTTTTGAAGCCAAAAAAATAACACTTCCCAGTGAACCACATGCGTAATAACAGTCACATTTTCTTTATTGACTTCTCATCTACCAAAGCCATATGAATACTAAATTGTAAACTGAATAGTTATCCCGCAAAGAAAGAATTTTCGAGCGGTTCTGCCGAGTTTTGGTCGATTTCTTTTATTGTTTTCTGTACATTTCCCTAATTGCCTTTCAAATTTAGCGCCGCAAAGTGCGGAAAAGTCCCGGATATGTCGTGGCATCTTGCGCGATGTGTAATGAGCTCTGCAAAACATCGTCACCATCATGTTTACCTTAATACCCAAGCAAGAGCAGACCTTCAGTGGTGGACATCCCTTCTTCCTGTTTTCAACTGCAGATCCCTTTTCCCCGATGAGCTTCCTATGACATCTGCACTAGCCTATACTGATGCTTCCCCTGCAGGTGGTGGTTGTTGTTGGCATAATGACTGGCTATACGTGAACTGGGCACTAGATTTTCCAAATATCTGCCCCCTCCATATCAACTACAAAGAAACCTTCATGGTTCTCCAGGCAACCAAACGGTGGGCTCCATTCTGGTCAGGACAAAGGGTTGTAGTCAAGTCAGATAGTGAAGTTGCTGCAGCAATTGTAAACAAAGGAACTACCCCCTGTCCTATCATGATGGATTGGCTTCCAAGAGCTCTTCTAGTTGTCAGAGTATTATGGTATCCAGCTAACTGTTGAGCACATCCCTGGTTCAGCCAACATTATCGCCGACAGTATCTCTAGACTTGATGAAACATGCCATTAACACGCACTTCATGCATTGCTCTCACGGTCCTCTTCCTCTCCTGAAGATTTGTCGTCTCACATGTCACCTTTGTCACTTGCTTTCCTCAGATCCAGACAATCAGTCGAGATTGGACAAGGAAGTTCTTAAGTTTCGAAAACAAGCCTATGCAACTTCCACCAAGGCCACTTACAAAAGTCAACTGCGAGCCTATCTTACCTTTTGCGTATCTTATGGGTACCAGCCACTTCCAGCTTCTACCATCACACTTAGCCGCTACGCAGCTCTCTTGGCACACTCTTTGTCTGCTTCCTCTATTCCAGCTTACCTTAACATTGCCCGTATTCTCCATTTGGAACATGGCCTGGAAGACCCTACCAAGAATAACTTCCACTTGGCAACAACCTTACGTGGTATACGTCGCTGCAAAGGCTGCACAGTCTCACAGAAACAACCCATAACCCCTGCAATGCTTTTGGCTATCAAGTCACATTTGAACTTGGAAGACCCAGTCCATGCCAGCTTCTGGGCTGTCTGCTTAACAGGCTTCTTTGGTCTTCTTCGCAAAGCTAATATGTTGTTGAAGGGGGTTGCCAAATTCAACCCTTTAAAGCATCTTAGGTGAAGTGAGATTGTGTTCTACCCAGGCTGGGCCATTGTCATCAACCGCTAGTCTAAAACCATCCAGTTTAGTCAACATCTTAGGCGAAGTGAGATTGTGTTCTACCCAGGCTGGGCCATTGTCATCAACCGCTACCCTCATCCCAGGCCACCCTGTCTGGTCCAGCCTTCGTCATTCCAGCACCCCCAAGTAGGGGCCTAATACCATTCACATATGCCAAGTTCAACAGTCTTCTTAAATCAGTGGCTTTCACAGCAGGTTTAGACCCATCCCGCATCAGTGGTCACAGCCTTCGCTCAGGGGGTGCCACCCTAGCCTTTTAAGCTAACATTCTTGAGGAGTTTATTAAGAGACTAGGAGACTGGCGTTCTGATGCCTTTAAGTCTTATATCCACATACCCATTAAGTATAGAATGCATGCTATTCGCCGACTAGCCTCCTTTGTTTGATTGCTTGGTTAACATATATATATATTTATGCCTTCTCTTGGTATGGGGTAGGTTGTTCCTCCCTTGGGCAGTTTGTTTTCAATAAATGGAAGGGCCTGTCTTCTGTCCCTTTCCTCTACCCAATACCTGTTGTTGTTGTATCTCCCACTAGAGTTAAATCGCTGAAAACGAATATAGTATTATTTAGCGCATCGATATATAGAAAGTATTTGCCTATCATTATGACATGGTTGAGGGTCAAGTGGTGTTTACAGGGACGAGTAACTCCGAATAATACCTCTGGTTTGGAGAGAAGTAAATGCGCATTACTTACAGTAGAATATCAACTTTTGTTATCTAATCACTCTGCAGTGAAACGAAAACAAAATAATTTCTAACTTAGTATAAGAAAGAAAACACCAGTCATAGGAGGGGGCATCTCGTTTATTGATCAGACAAAAATCGACCTAGGATAGTTATTTTAACACAAAAAAACGTAGTAACCAAAAACACTGAAATTTACGAAAACAAAATTTCCGAAACGAACTGATCAAAAGTGGAGATGCCGCCGAAGTGACAACTCCTAACGGACAAACTCCTTAAATACTAACTTCTTAGCATAATCACATAACCTGCATGCCAACGAATTTACATACCAGCACAAAACTATCTTACAATAACAAGCTGGTACCAAGCCTAAATCATACCATCCAGAGGGACAGCCAAGAATTACTAGGAACGAATATCCGATTTGGTCAGCTTTCGGAAATACTCGGCAAATCCAATATGGCGACCTGTTGGCCTTCTTTTCTTTACGGAGTAATATATTGATAGACCTGCCAACTCTCACGGTTTTGCCGTCAGTCTCACGATTTTTTGTCATTTCTCACGGTCTCCCGAGAAGGCTCCCAATCTCATGGTTTTTTGGGAAAAATCTTTCTGAAAGGAAGTAAATTTTAAAGTTGTTGAGTACCAATGGAATATTAACGGGGAATGCTAGTGCCATAAAGTGATAAACTAATAACGAAAAAACTGTACTTTACCACTTTTTTGTACCGAGCTGTGAATTTTGCTTCTTTTCAATGTTTCAATAACTTATCATTTTCCTCCACTTCTGTCCGCCATTTTGAATGGGGAGTGGGTCCTGGAAATGAAGTTGGTGTCTGCTAGTTCTATTTGATAAACAGTACACTGATCCTTACGGCAAGGAGTAGGGTAAGAAACAGAATTAAGATATAAAATAAAGAGTAAAATATATTTGCCCGATATTTCAGTTTGTAAAACAAACCTTCTACGGGGGCTAGAAGAAAATAAATACACAGAGAAATGACCGTTGCATTTAAAATACAGCATAACAGAATATGATAGGCTAACATATAAGCTAAATTTAAGTGTTGAGTCTACACAAGATCCGGCACTCTTCACTGGTTTGTTGTCGTGGCCTTGCCTTATTACATTGTCTAGTTCTATACCTGCCAAGTGCCACGCCTAGGCGTGATTATCACGCCTGCGGATCAAAAAACTTCGATGTCACGCCTACTCATGCCTGTGTTCCAATTTCTCACGTCTGGTAGAAACGTACAAGAAAGATAACGCTGTTTTAGCTAGTAACTTTGTAAATAATATTGTACATTGATACGATTCTTACTAAACAAGTACGTCAACATCTATTCGATAAATTGTCATAGTTTTAAAATGGCCATTTTAAACATTACCAGTCTTTGATTGGGAACAAAATAGAATCTCACTATTTTTTGTGGAATCTCCAGATTTCTTTCATGGGTCTCCACATTTTCCTTTACCAGAGGTTGGCAGGTCTGTATCGAGGAGACAAAGCACGCGGCGAAGAAGAAAAAGAAGTATGTTTTACAATATACCAATTTGAAATCTTCCTCTATGAGCTTTTGGAGCTTCTTTTGAGTAGCATTCATAGTATAACCTTGTGTTTAATTTGTGTTAAGGGGGGAGAAACTTAACTACAAGTCTGTTGCTTAGGAAATCTCAAAACCTCCTTTTTTTGGCTCCCGAAGTCCAGTGGGCATCAAAGTTTACCGTGTTTGTTCAATTCATGTTTCCTTTAAATGTTTCGAAGCACGCCCATATTTGGTATGTCACATGACCACAATAGAAAACGTCTAAAAACTCGGACTGAGTGGATCATTTTCGAAATATAACTATACGTTTTGCCAAAATTGCACTATCTACAACTTGTAGTATGCGTTTGAGGAAATGTACAATATTACAAAAATTATAGATCTTTAACTGAGTGCTTTTATAGCCTCTTAAAGATCTATAATTTTCGATAAGTAATTTCCAAGCAGTTGAAGTAGAAACCTTTTTTTATAAAGACCGAATGCTGTGATGGTGATATTGCTGTAAAAATCTTAGATCACTTAACACAGGCTTGCATGCTCAGCTTTTGATCCTGTCTTGTCCCTCTAATCGGTACTACCTAAGAAAGTGATACCGCCTAAAGGGTCATAATGAATGCATGAGCATTTAGCCTCCATTTAATTCACGTCTAGATTTTTGTTACATGTTTTCAGGCTTTGCTGTTTAAGTTTCCACCAGGTTAGAACAACATGACACAAGAAATATGATTACTTTTTCTGTTCTGTTGTCTTTCCCTCTAATCGGTACTACCTACGAAAGTAATATTTCCTAGAGGGTCATAATGAATGCATGAGCATCTAGCCTCCATTTAATTCACGTCTAGATTTTTGTTACATGTTTTCAGGCTTTGCTGTTTAAGTTTCCATTAGCTTAGGACAACATGGCACAAGAAATATGATTACATTTTCTGTTCTGTTGTCTTGTCCCTCTAATCGGTACTACCTAAGAAACTAATTAACAATTAGATTATGAGCTCGAGATTTCTATGAGGTGATAGTTGATGAGGCCGAAGGCCAAATCAACTATCACCTCAAAGAAATTGAGAGCGAATAATCTAATTGTTTTAGTAGAATTCTAACTGAAATTAACAACAATAACGGTTTCCAATGATTTTTCGACGCATTATTGAACTTTACCCTTAAACAAAGTTGCACGTATCGAACTGTTCTTTGCAAATTTGCAGTTGTTTAGGCGCATACCCGCTTTTTCAATATTTTCAAGTTTTTAAAGTCAAGAAACCGTAAATGTGCTTCTTCTAGTTTTCTCAAGAATGTAATTACACGTTTACATCTAAATTTCATTCCAAAACCTTGGAAAAACTATTAAAACATCGCATTTCGTGGATGACAGGCAGCAACTGCACTCTAATGGCTGATAGTATACAAGTAGCTCAGCCAATCAGATTGCAGCATTTGCATTAGTAGGCATGTAGAACTCTACTAATACTGCCTAGAGGGTCATAATGAATGCATGAGCATGTAGCCTCCATTTAATTCACGTCTAGATATTTATTACATAATTTGTTTTTTCTACATGGTGAATTTATTAAGTTTTTTTTCACTTTCATTATATATATAACACGATTTTAAATTTTAACTTTGTACAGTCTGTACAATATTTTAGATATGATATTAGCATAATTTATACTACTGCTTTTATTTGCCATTTTGAATGTCATCTTTTTTGTCCCCAAATAGCTGAATACTCTGACACTTAAATAAAGTTCATTCATTCATTCATTTGCTGTTTGGAAAACAACTTGACACAAGAAATATAATTCCTTTTTTCATTCTCACCCCTCATTTTAAAGCAGCTAATTTTATTCCATTTTATTGACAAGTATTTTATTACATAAATACAATGTAAATACATATGGGTCAAAAAATAAAGAAACACAGCTATTGTGATTTTCACCCAGAAAATCACTGATCGAAAATTAAATTCATTGCTTCTTTGCCCCATTGTTTAATAATTAATA
Source organism: Platygyra sinensis (assembly GCA_019787425.1). Lineage (NCBI taxonomy): Eukaryota > Metazoa > Cnidaria > Anthozoa > Scleractinia > Merulinidae > Platygyra > Platygyra sinensis. The sequence continues at coordinate 24,724 of JAHPZR010010437.1, read as the reverse complement.
AATGATAAATGTCCAGTTGGTGCCTGACACAAGGTCTCCTGCAGAACTAAATTATTGTTTGAAATCAGGTTGAGTGAAAATGTTTCTGTTATTTCCTTGTATTGCTAAACATTCTAACTGAAAAACGGCGGTTGAAAACGATGTGAACAATTAAGTAACCCAGACCCCAACGTCCACGTTTTCCTGCGAGAAATAAAAAAACCAGCGGGAAATACGATTGACGCAAGGATCAATTGCAAAGATTTCACCAAGCTTTTTGTTTTAAAATCATGTCATGGAATCATCCGAAAATATTAACGATTGGTCTTCTGGCGCCGAAATGGTCGTTTCAACTTTGGAAGAAGTAAGCCGGGTGATCTCGGAATTCGAGAAGGACACCATCAGCAAATTTATTGTACGGAGGGTGGACAAAGGCTTTGGTACAAAAAGTCAGTGCAGGGTCATTGTTTCTGTATTTATCTCATTTCAATCATAAACCTCGACGAATAAAACTCGAATTTACTCGCTTTTTGTGTACCCTGGATTTGTCGGATACTGGATAATCGATTGCTTTATACATAGAGATGCATCCAAACAATTTATGGGGCAAGTTTTGTCTCAGATTTTGTCATTTAGTTGTGTCTCGTGATATTATAAAAACGTATGGAAATAACGTGTCTGCACTGCAGAATTAATATTCCCATACTTAGCAAATTGCGTAGTTTCATTCTCTTTGCAATCTGTCATTTACTTTCCATTGTACATAAATGTTGCGATTACAGCATTCAATTGTAAAGCAGTGTCTAGGACATCACTCAACCTCCCCGAGTCGCAGGTTGTGGCTGTTAGTAACACTAGTGGGGGTGGAGTGGGGAAAAGAAACGGCTCCGGCTTCAAAACATTTAGAATTAACCAGCTTTTAATTAGCTTTTAATTGTAAATATTTCACAGAATTGTATTTTATAATGTTATTGTCTATTTTTTGTTGTCATATTTTGCTATTTGTTAGTTTTCTCTCGGAGAAATTAGCTATAAAAGCTACTCTTAAATTCGAGATAAAATAAAGTTTATGTATGTATGTATGTATCATTTCAAATAGCCGTATAAGCTTTATACCTTCGTGAAAGCTCACGAAAAGCGTGCACTACGGCTGTTCAGGCATTTTATTTCTTTCCTGGCTCTGCTAAACGAAGTTCTTGTATAATACGTAAAGAGACAAGATCCGAAAACGTTGATCATTAAAAACACCCCCCCACCCCCCCCCACCCCCCCACCCCCCCACGGGCAACAAACCGAAAAAATGTGTAAACTTTGTATTCAAAACAGATTGGAAGAGTTTGACAGAAAACAGAAGGGTGTGGTTCCAGAACCGAAAAAATCCTAAGTCTGGTGGCGGTGTCAATGTGACTTTTGATGGCATTCTGTTTATTACGCTTAGTGAAAAGGTAATGTGGCGTCATCAAGGGCCCGACCGAAACAAGGCTACAAAGAGACGAAGAAAAGAGCGTGTGAACAAAGAAAACGTGAGAACTCGAGAGCTTAGAAAATACCTGCTTACCCTGTCCCTTCCTATGGAGTTAACATTTTTCATATCTGATCATTACTTTTATCATCATCATTATCATCATTATCAGTATATCAACATCAACATCCTCATCATCTTTTTAGGTACAAGACCACCTATTCATTAAGAGACGAAATCTCACACAGAACACCAAGAAGTTGGACTGTCCGGCCGCCATATACCTGAAGCATGTTGTGAAATTTACCAATTTCAAGGTAACGGAGAGAAGGACAATTAGTCGAAGCAACCCTTTTTATTGTATGAAGTATTCAATTTTGACATAACTTTCTTAGGTTCTTGAAGGAATCTGCAATGAAAGGGAGTTGAAACTGAGATCAAAACAACTCAGAGATGCTCTGCACAATGGTAAAGATGTTACCGTTGAGGAGAGATTCTACCTAAAACTTCCAGTGCCATCGTAATCATGTCATAGGAGAGGTAGGACCATAAATAAAACTAAAGGGAATATCAACCCAAGTAACTGTTAAATCACCTTTTAATACAGTCATGGACACAATATTACAAGACAGCGAGGCACTAGGCAGTTCAATTAAAAAAGAAACATAAACTTAATAAAAACCACTACAAGTGTATTTGTTGTAGTTCTATTTTATATTTGGTTGAAATTTTGGTTTCCTTTGTTTTTGGGTAGGACAATGTTAGATAATCAGTTTGAAACAATGGAAAATAAAACTTAATCACAACATATTTATCAATCAAATGTCATTATAGTCTATTGACAGGGCAAAACACGGGACCACGCCCTGGGAATGAGAACCTTGAGACTTAGGGTCTCAAGACTTGATGGGATTAACAGAGTAAATTTTTGAAAGTACATGAACTGTGAACCTGTTTTGGCAATATAATTTTCAAAGGGTGAAAAGGGAAAGAACATAAAAAAAACCATCACGAGTTATCTGAATAAAAACACGATCTGTTTTAAATTTTCTTTAGGCCGCTGGGCTGAGAGAAGCTGTTGTTGACAAAATAGCTCAGAAAATAAGAGATCTCACCTTGCAAGGCGTCCGTAAAAGGGGGGAAATGAGAAGGCATCTCAACAACTTCGTACAAAATGAACTGTACAAGGGCTGTTCACCCCCTCCTAGTTATCGCAGGCGTTTCTATCTCAGAAGAAAAGATCTGAATTATCACATAGCAAAAGCAAAGCTTGCCAATCGCCTAGCTGCCCTTAATCAAGACAACGTCGAAGCCCTAATTGAAAAATGGAAAAAATCATTTGAAGACATGTTCTACTTCAGAAAATGGGAATCGGTGGACACCCAAGGAACAGAAATGGCTTCCTCTGAAGACGATTGTCCAATTAACGATGAAGAGCCCGGAGAGGACGAAGAAGAAGAACCCGAGCCCTCACCACGGGAGGAGAGCGCACCCTACTCTTTTGCTGCCAAACAGAACAGCAAAAACAACTTCTACATAAGTATGGCGACATCTGTCTTATGCATGCCACCTATAAGACGATGCGCTACGCACTTCCCTTGTTTTTTCTTTGCGTATGCACGAATGTGTCCTATCAGGTAGTGGGTACATTTGTGGTCCAGTACAGCACCACAGAGGCAATTAGCGAAGCCCTAAAGATATTTAGAATGTGGAATCCAACATGGCAACCATGATACTTTATGACGGACTTTGCTGAGGAGGAGATCCACGCAATCAAAGATGTTTTCCACGGTGGGTCTTCCGATAGTTCGATTTACCTCTTATCGAGCTTTATGGTATGTTCCCTCACTACAAACTTCCACTCGTGTTTCTATAACTCGATAGAAATACGGAACAGGTTTTCCTTTTCTTAAGTAACAACCCAGTTTGGAAGCACCGGACAACCGGACAGAACACTGCTATTAACTAAGGGCACACAGTGATATCGCAGTCAGGCATTTTATTGGCACCCTGCCCTGCGGTAATGCCCCAGCTATTACCTCTAATATTAGGATCTAAGAACAACGCTGCAATCATATTAATACTAAAGCATTAATAAATCATTCAGTTTAATACGGCAAATTATGTAAACGGGGGCCCAATGCCTTTGAAAAGGGTATATTGAATTGTACTAATGGTGGAAACAATTTGCTTAACAGGGTCAGAAGTAGTTCTCTGTGACTTTCACTGTGAGAAAGCCTGGTGGGAGTGGACCAGCAAAATCACAAAATGGAGTGCTGGATAAAAGAGATCAAGTGTTGTCCCATATGAGATGCAAAGCCAAGGCGCCGACCTTGAAGGAGATGGAAGAGGCCATCAGCGATTTCAAAGGAAGCACAGTGTGGAAGGAAAACACACGTTTACAAAGTTGGTTTGGGACGAAGTGGCTTCCTGCAAAGAAGGTAGATAAAAAAAATTATTATAGCATTCTGTCATGTTAGCGTCATTGAGATCTGATTTTATGAATGCCAGACAACTCACCCCCTGGACAATTCACCCCAGACAACTCGCCCCCGAACTTCAGACTCGGTAGTGGATAAAAGAACAAAGAATAATTTGTTTGGGAGTGTATAAAAGAACGAAGAATAATTTCTATGGCGTTTAGTCTTGGTTTCATACATTTAAGGTCTCTTTTGGCTCAGTAATGGATAAAAGAATGAGGGGTTAGTTGTTTGAAGATCAGGGGCGAGTTGTCCGGGGCGAATTGTCCAGGGGGCGAATTGTCCGGATACCGATTTCATGTACGTACGTGAGCAACAACTGGTAACGTAGCACAAGTCTTCCATCTTCATGTCTTTTTATTTACATGGCAAAAATAAGCATTAATTTTCAAATACCTATTTAACTATTATTATATCAAAGGTTTTCAGTCAGGCACCAGTAATTTGTGAATTTTCCACTGCTTATTGATGCAAAGCTACACTAAATGTTGTTGGCCACCATTGATAGAAATTCAAAAACACTTGACTCTGTAGTATTGTAAACCACCTTAAAAAGAGATCATGACGATAATACCATTCGAATCAAAAAGATCATGTATGAACTTTGCATTGGTTTACGAGTACTGTAGTGACTGGCTTGTTTCTCTCACTCTTGTGTTACATGGCCTTGCTAGCCATTGTTTTCCTAAAATAGTTTGTATCATATTTTTAACAATTGCAGCACTGGTGTCAGGCATACAGAGGTGCAAACTACATCGCAGCTGTTCATACGAACAGTGGAATTGAACGCCAAAATGAAACCCTGAAATTTCAGTACCTTGATGGGTACAAGAACTGCTCTCTTGGGGAACTGTTAACTGTCTTGGTGGAACAGGTTTTTCCCGACTCTTTAAGGAAGTAAGTGAGAACAGCACAAACATTTAACAACCCTAATTAATCTATCAGTATGGCCCAATTCTCCTAGGGGACAGTCAAAAAATTAAGGACGGCAGACACAGGGTGCAGCATAATTGGGTTCGCCAGGTCAACCACAACGCAGTAAAGGACGGACAGCAGACTCTTAAGAATGTTTATTGGACTTAATTAGGAGTCAGGCTAGCCGACTTGTTCCAACAGTTGCGGTGAACACTAGAAAGAAACGCACGATTGTCTAAGCTAAAGAAACGAACTAAATTGTAAATCCGATGACAGAAAGCACAACGAAAAACTGATATAAATGTAATGATTGTGACTTACGTCTGATCTTGACTCCTAGGGTCAGAGAACTCCAGGTTGTGTAAAAACTCCAAAAGACTCCTACATGTAAAAACTCCTATTTGCTCCAGGGACAACTCCTTAAAACTAAAATGTTCGCGCGGAAAGAGACCCAATATATTTCGATGATGTAGGAAACTAAACTGAACAAATTCTTGGTGCGGCTAGCCAAAAAAGAACATTAATAATCACGCAATCAGAACGAAACAAGGCTACATTTAGGAAAACAAAAAAGTCATTAAATGTTTCTAAGCAGTCTTCGCACAGTAACGTGACACTCCTCGCCTAAGGATCGTGATCCTTGCTCCCAGGATTTTTCTTCTCTTCTCCACCAGGTGAAATAGGAAAACGGTATATTGGGCTAAGGGCAGGGCTTGGGGTCATCAGCACCTTCAGGCACCAGAACAACAAGCTCCTTAACGAGGTGCAGAAACGCCTTCTTCTTGCCATCTCGGATGATCTCGACTCTGGCCTTCCGTACTTGGCCATCTTCGCTCTGAATAGCCTCCGTTATTCTACCTATGGACCAGTCGTTGCGGTGAGCTCCATCTTCTTTCATCAGGACCACGTCTCCATCAGTCAAGTTTCGCCTGGGTGACGACCATTTTCTTCTGGGCTGCATGCTTTGCAAGTATTTGCGCCTCCATCGTAGCCAGAATTGGTCTTCGAGGTATTGAACTCTCCTCCATTGGCGGCTGGCGTACAGGTCGGTTCAAACAAATACTCTCAGGCGGTGTGCCAGCTGGGCGTGCCTTCATTGTTAAAAGCATGGAAGGTGAGAAGAGTTGCGGCTCGTCTACGTGGGTAGGTACCAGCGCTATGGGATGGGCGTTGACTATCGCAGTTACTTCGCCCATCAGGGTCACGAGAAGCTCGTGAGTCAATTGCACACTTTCGAGCTCGGCAAACATGGTGTCCAGTACGCGGCGGATTGTCCCTTTTTGCCGCTCCCATGCTCCTCGAAAGTGTGAGGCGTGTGGCAGGTTGAACAGCCATTCACACCCCTGCTTGTGAACATATCTCTCCACTTTATGCTGATCCAGCTCTGTCAGTGTGTTATCTAGCTCTGCTTTTGCTCCAATAAAGTTCGTGCCTCGGTCGCACCTTAGAAGGGATGCAGTGCCGCGGATTGCGAAAAATCTTCTTAAGGAACAGATAAACGAACTTGTGTCCATGGACTCTAACACTTCCACGTGGACAGCTCTGCTGCTTAAACAGGTGAATACGACTCCCCATCATTTTGAATTGGCAGCTCCTCCGCGCGTCTTCCTTGATCGTACCATCCAAGGTCCGAAAACATCAAAGCTTACATTAGTGAAGGGCGGGGCAACTTCAGTCGTATCAGTGGGCAGGTCGGGCCATACGTTGATCTAAGAACGGCCCTGTAAGCTTCTTATAGACTACGCATTTGCTTAATTCTCTAGCTACTGCTCTGTGGTCTCCGATGAGCCAGTAGCTGGTTTGCCGGATAGCTCTGTGTGTGATTTGACGTCCTTGATGGTGGACTTGATTATGGTAATGACTTACTACCAAGTTGGCAACATGGTGGCTCTTGGGTAGAAGCGCAGGGTGCTTCTCTCTGTATTCCAATTGTGCTCACCGTAGACAGCCTCCTATGTGTACAACACCATCAGAATCAACAAACGGGTCTAGCTGATAAAGGGGCGATCCCTTTAAAGCACGCTTCTTCTCACCATTCTCCTTACGCTTGCTTTCGCTGGCTCAGTACCACTGTGGAGTGTAGAGCTCAGTTCAGGACCAATGGAGTCTCTCTGGACGGTGTGGACTATAACTGTGACTGCTTGCTGAAGTTCCTTTGCTGTGGGGTTCCTCAGACGTGCTGAGTTTGTTGTCTTCCCTGGTCCTTGACCCTTGCTTTTCTGGGCTCTGTTCTTTCTCCGCTTAGATTCTTTGACAAAGACAATCAGGTTGGCCATGGCGCGCTGCAGTGAGTGGAGGCTTGAGAAGCGTGAAAACCTTTCAGCTCCGAGACCACATCCTTCACTTGATCATGTGGTGAAGGCCATGACTTCTTTTCGGACTTCTGGGTCGCTTACATTTAATGGCATTTTCTCCAGTTTCTCCTTTCATGTGTTCAGCGTGGTTTTCAGGAACATTGGACCAGTTAACCTCTCTGATTCAGCAAGGTTCTGTGGATTCAAGGGACTCGTAGCGAGGTCCGCAGGGTTTTCGCTTGTGTCAACATAAGTCCACTGCTTTGGGCTTGAAATCTTGCGAATTAGTTGGACGCGGTTTGCCACGTAAATGTAAAATCTCCGGCTTTCGTTCTGGATGTATCTGAGGACAACTTTCGAGTCCGTGTAGAAGGTGGCTTCGTCGATCTCTAGGTCTATCTCTTTGGTGATCTTGTCGACCGCTTGTGCTGCCAGTACAGCGGCGCACAGTTCTAGGCAGGGAATGTTGGTGATCTGGACAGGTGCTACTCTAGACCGACCAAAGATTAGGGCTGTGCAGTTTTCTCCTCTGCCGTTAACTTGACGCAGGTAAACGGCAGCTCCGATTGCGTCCTTGCTTGCATCCGAGAAAGCGTGAATCTCTCTCCTAACGATTGTGCCAAATCCTGCTGGGTGGTAGCAACGGGGAACTGATACTTTCTCCAAATCAGCTAATGAATTGCGCCAACATTGCCACTGTGTCAGGAGGGTGTCCAGCAGGGGGTCATCCCATCCCAAGGGCTTGCCGTTGTTCTTGCTCTTGCCCATGACAACCAATTTCTGAAGTAACAGTCTTCCTTCCAGTAGTACTGGGAAAGCCAGGCCTAGCAGGTCATAGACCGAGTTTACGGTGGATAGTACGCCCCTTCTCGTGAAGGCTTGTCAGGCAAGGTTACTTGAAAGGTAAAGCTGTCGCTCTTTAGATCCTAGAATACTCTGAGCGAGCGCTGTGCTGGCAAGCTGTCACAGCGTAGGTCCAAGTCGTGTACTCCCTTTCCTCTGTCCTCCACTGGGAAGGCCTCCATCACTTTGATTGAATTCGAGACGATCTTGTGTAGTCTCAAATTCGCTGTGCAAAGCATCGCTTGCGTTGCTGTAACAAGTGTGATAACTTGCTTTGGGGTGGGTGTTGACGCTAGGCCATCGTCAACGTAGAAGTTGCAATGAACGAATTTCATGGCGTCCTCTCCGAACTCCTCCTCACCGTCAGCAGCTGTCTTTCTGAGTCCGAACGTTGCTACGGCTGGACTGGGGCCGTTACCAAAGAGGTGTACGTTCATTCGATACTCCGTTATCGGTCTTCCAGGTTTGTTGTCCTCAAACCACAGGAAGCGTAGAAAGTCTCTATGATTGGGGTCCACGTGAAAGGAGTGGAACATCTGCTCAATATTGCTCATACTAGTTAGTTATTCTGCAGCCACTATGATCAGAGGATCAACCAGCTACAGGCTACCTTTTGACTGCCATTGAGATACTTTCTGCTATTGTCTGTGCGAGTTGTCACCAAAGTAAGTTTCTTTTCTTTTAGTTTAGTTGTTATTATTGCCAAGTGACTAGTTTTCAATGTTGAAGTCTCATCACACTACGAAATCAATTGTCTAATTCTTACCAAATTATTGTTGCCGTAATGAAGATACCTTCAGTGCCTGTAGTTTTTAGTTCTGTTTTTGAGTATTCCGGTACTTTGGACGAAATGTTCTCAGCACTCCGTTTATGCTACGAGTTGTTAGTTATGTCTATCAGTTTTTCTAATTGAATTCACGTGACCTTTTTGTGTCGTTAGTACCAGTTATTATGTCTGTTACATGCCTATGTAGTTAATTCTTTATCTTAGCTATATTGTATTTAACTATTGCTTTTAGTTCGATCCTAAGCTACACTACGCTACTTCGTTCTACTCACTGTACCGCAGCTACAAACTTTGCAACCTTCAAGTCTGCTTCATCAGTTATTTTTGGGACTGTTTTGCTACCGTAACTTTATCTTCTGTCATCACCATCACTACTAGTGTAACTCATGAACCTTGATTAAACGTGTGTTAATCATTCAGCAAGCTGAGTTCGAATTTGCTATCGCCTCCCACATCACTACCCCTGTAATTGTTAAGTTTCCGAGTAAAGCGCAATCTTAGGATCTTGACAATTACAAGGAGATCTTCTTGTCACATTGAAGAAAAAGAGAATGATGGTCCTGATGATTCTCAACCGATTTTGCAAAGGGCTATCAAGGGCTTTACTGCTGAATGCCTGTTTAACATCATTGTGAGGAGATGTGCCTAAGAAAAAGATTTGTAAGCCAGTGCCACGGGGCATTTGGAATCATGCAACATTTGTCGTAGACACCGCATAACTAGAAGCAGATATTGTGAGCTATGGAGACAGTAATGGTAGCTGGACTGGACATGCCAGACCAAGACGAAAGTACCAGGTTGAAATTGATGACGACACTAGTATGTCAATACCAGGAGAGTTTCAGAGTGAAACCCAAGAGTTAGAAGACATGAAAAATGATTGCCACAGTGCAGGATTGTGGAGGCAACCTACTGCCGTTAGCAGTTGGCCAGTTTTATTTTGAGGAAGGCGTAGAAGTGCCAGTAAAACTGGCAAAGCATGGGAATGCAAAAGAGGAAAATTCCTCTCCTTACATGAGTACATCACGTCCTGTTCTCGACAGACAAGCTGAAGGAAAAAAATGCTGCACAAAATTTATTTATTTATTTATAGATAAGTACAATGTACAGGCGAGAGAACAATAGGACACGTAGTCCCCTACTAGGTTCACCCTCCTAATCCAGCGCCATAAAATGTAGAAAACCAACCCCTTGCCCAAAACTACAATTAAATATTAATGATATAATACAAATATCAATCTAATATGTAGAATTATTAAAAACTGGATCATTGGATAATGCAATTCGAGAGTTTCCATTGGCTTAGCCATCATGGTATGAGCCATCATACCATGATCTACAAAAATGGTGAGCATATGTGGGAGTTTTTGGGCCTTTTTGTTACTATTGTAGTCTTGTTTTCTATATTTTTGGGGAGTTTTTAATAAAACAATTATTCCACTTGCGCTTGTTGGATATGAGATGATTATAGCCAACTTGCGCTCATGGAATAATTGTTCAAGAAAAAATAGAAAAAGGTAATAAATCACAGACTACATTGATACTAACAAGAGCAAGCCTTTAGAATATTTACCCGATGACACTTGGGACAAATAATCTTGAAAGAATGTGCCTTGTCGCCATCAAAAACACTATTTAATCGCTTAAAGTAAAAAGATTTGAGTTGGCGTTTGAAAGAACGAAGTGTATTAGCTACTTTAATATCTTCAGGACTACCACTCCATATTATCGTAATTCTATTGAAAAACTAATCTCTGAAAAGGGAAGTAAAAGCATAATAACTTGCTGAGAGGTTGTACAGGAATGCAGTCTCAGATGTGCCAAGAAATTGTAAGCAAGCATACAATCTCCACAATCAGATGGGAAAGGAAAGTCAAATTCATGGTGGCAAGCAATCACAGCGTCATGCGTCTTATGACGTATCAGAACTCTTGAATCAAGGAGCATTTGTTCAAGATTTCTCATTTCAACGATCAGCATCAAAGACTCGCACCCATCCTAGATCGTTTCAGGCAATAGATTTCTAGATCACCCACTTTTCCTGCATGTGTTCATCCCAAAAGTACTCTTCAGTACTTGGAGTTGATGCCAACTTAAATTGTGGCAACTTTTTTCTCACCCTCATCTCCAAGGAGTTTGAAGACTATCATTATTTAGAGAGTCTTCTCAAGACTCACTGCAAAAACTTTGAAACCTTAACAGCTTTCGGAACTGCTGGAGAAATAAACTTGGCGAACGCGTTCGAATGAGAAGTCCCAGATGCTATCCACCTTAGGTGCACGATTCACCTATCAGAGAATATAGAGAGGAGTTGGTCAAATTAATTTTTAGCAAAGATGGTCGACAGAATGTATCTTGGCACAATAATTGGAAGGCATACTGGCGATTCCAAATCGAAAGCGCTGGTAGATGCTTAGACTGTTCACAGTCCCCTATTTTTCCGTGAGATTGTAGATGTCGATCGTTGATTTCGAGGTTAAGACTTGAGTAGTCAGTAGTGTTCGTTGGGGACATAACCAATAGGAAAGCAGCATTCAACACACGTGACAGATCTCAACCAATCACGAAAGAGTAATGGCGGACAGGAAGTCACACAACAGTCACACACTCACGCTGATACAGCTTCAACCGTGCATAACACGTGGTGAAGGCTGCGACAAAGATGTTCCTCTTCCCATTGTCTAACTGATTCTCTTCTGGTTCGCGGTGTACAACAGTTGGAAGAGTGAGGCAGGTTCGGTGATTGAGATGACCTGGGGCTTGTTGAGGTTCTCTCCAAACTTCCCCCAAAATGAGTTAAGCATTAACTTGCCTGTTGCTTTTCTGCCAGGGTTTTTGATGATCTTGTCAGCATCTAACTCGATGCCTTGATGTTCTTTGTAATTGGCGCGGTACTGAGTCTTTTTGTCTTGTGTATCTGCCCAAGAGGGGTAGCCTGCCGATTCTTGTTTGACTTTCAACCACTGATTGACATAGTCTTTGAATAAACCCTTGACTTTGTCTTTGAAATGCCAGACTTTGTGTATCTTGACGATCTCGTAACCCTTTTCTTGAGCCTTTAGCAATTCTGGTGTGCACCATGTGCCCCTGAGCATTCGTTCATCCTTAGAATGCAGACATATAGAACTCCGCTCTAACATTGGCTTTTGCATCTCTTCTTCTACACACTTTGCACATAGTAGGAATGTAAGCTTACCACTTTGACGGAGAGGTAGGACTGGATGGTACAGTTCGTAGGGTGGTATGATGTCGACGAGCGCCATACCAAAGTAGTGACAAATGTCTTGGTTGGTGGGGTTGGTGATGACTTCAGGGTGTCCTACCGGGTATTCACCTTCAGCATTGACCCAGGGGTAGAGGGAAGTGACATCAACATACTTCACTTGCTCGTTGATGGTTGGATCAATGCAACGGTAAAGAAAGACAGCGTTGGTCCTCCCTCCAAAGAAAGCATGGTGAGGGTTGAGAGAGGGGGTGGTTTGTAATTGGTCACAAATTCTCGGATATTATCTTGCTCATTCTTCAAGGCACGCCATCGACACTCCCAAATGGTTTTCACCTGGTAGCCTTCGTGGCGAAGAATCTTTTCCTTGGCCAGGGTGGCTTCGTACATTTCTCGGAAAGACCAGTCACCATTTAGTTTGGATTAACGGTTCCTTTTTGGAAAGCAATCGACATACCCGTGCCAGAGACAGCCGTGGAACTCGTAGACCGTGTTTGTTTCTTGATCGAAGCCATCTACTAAAAAACTTTGGGCAGGGGTAAACACTCGTACTTCACCACCATTGGTTGAGGTCTTGATGCGATCAGCCCGCATGGGATTGTCTTGGTCGTATTGTAGGCATAGCATGTGATTTTTGTAGGCCAACCATTCCTGGGCCACTTGTGAAGAGTTGGTGGTGGCACCAAACCATCCCCTTGGTGGTTCAACGGCGATGGTGTCTTTGGGGAGTAGCTTTTTGCGCCAGAAGTGGTTACATGCAGAGGCGATGGTGATGCACTTTTCCATTGGGCAAAACTCAGCATAGCTGGCAAACTCGGCCTGAAACTTCTCGCAATTGGCCTTGAGAAGCTTGACATCGGAGATGTAATACTCTTTCATTTCCTTTTTGAGATTGAAGACATAATTGTCCGACACTTTGTCCGCATGCCAGCGAAGAAACTCTGCTTTTTTCTTATGTGACATACTATCTGGGTCGTAATAGGTGGTATCTGGAATGACCCCCTTTGTAACTCTGGTTCTCTTGGGTGTTAAACAGGTGGGGGAAGAAACCCTTGCATTGCTCCGTCAAACCAAATGTGGCTGGAAAAAAAGACAGCGGGAATGGTAGAAAGCAGAGGGAGGACTTTTGTCCCAATGGTGATTTGATCTTCTACGTATCTGTGATGGTCGTAAAGGTATTTCAAGACGAACATGCCATCGTAACCCTTGAAGTTGTGGAATATGATAATGACTTTTCGATCATCACCATGGTCATCTACTGTGAGGTCATCTAAGCAGTCGAAGAGCTGCTCGGTGCAATCTAAACCGTAGAAGACATTTGTCTCATCTTCTTCTTCGCTCTCACAGCAGACGAGAATGGGGGTTTGTAGTCCACTGTCACTTGTCATTGCTTCATAGTCCGCGTACACAAAGATGGGTTTGTTTTCTTCAACCCAACAGCCTCCATCTTCTTCTACAAGAGCCACGGGTCGACCTCCCACAGCTTCTGCCCACACTTTTTTAAATTGGGTTCATCTTCTTCTGGGTCAATAGGTTGTATGAAACATTTGTGAGTTGCTTGGTCTACTTGTTGTAGACAAAAAGGACACTCTGCATAACCACATCGGTGTCTGTATTTAGCTGTGATTCGTTCTGATTTCTTGTAGGGCGCTGCATCGTAATGACAGTGACAAGACAAACACTTTTTGATGGTTTCGAAGATACTTTGTTTCGCAGGGTCGCCCGAGTGGTGATGACCCGAGTGGCACTTGTTCCCAAAGAAATCGCGGTTACAAGCTGTGCAACGCTCGGTGGGTGTGGGATACTTGCCTGGAGGTAATCTTTCTTTGGCAGCTTTGAAATCTTCACATTTGTTGCTTTTGCAAGAGGGACACCAGATCTTTTTGCATGGATGGTGAAGGTAGTCCTCGTTGGAGTAACCTTTGTTGCAATCGTGACAAAAGTACGACCTTTCTAAGAACCCCACAAATGAGTTGCAACCATGATAGTCTTCATCTACCTTGAGTAATAAGATTTTCTTGTCCGCTTCAGGCCCGGCAAAGATGATCATGTGTGGTTTGTCTACTGATAGGACCTTGATTTGATAGTCTGGGAGAGCTTGTTGAAACATCTGCAGTTCTTTGATGCCACAGGTACCTTTTGGGACTTTGGGTTTCGTGTGTAGTTCTTCAGCTCTTACTTTTGCACTGGGCGACTGTTCGGGAAATCCCGGCACTGGTTCGACTCAATAAGAGGACTGTATCTTTCTCCTTTCAACAATTCTTTATTTCGTTCTCCATCATATGCTGTTTACATTTCACAGTCTCTAACAACTCCGAACCTTTCGTATCGACTGATACATGAGCTTCGATTTTACAAATTTATCTTTTCCAATACAATGGTAGACTATTTTGACACTTATGTCAATCAAATTACACTATAGATCCATTAAGTTTCAGAATACAAAATCAAGATACAATCTAATGTCAACACGGATTGATTTACAATAATTATTCTTAGACACACTCCCCCCTTTGACCAATCAGGGTCAAACACAGTACACAAGTCCAAAAAGTACGATCGCGCTACAAAATACACCGAGCAAACAACTAGTGATTAATCATGGCTCGCGTACGCCAACACGAATCCAGTGCTGCCGCTCGCCTTGGAGTATTTCTAACCCTACCCTGATTGCCATTTTCCCCGGTTCCTACATTTCCCTGAGTTCCCCCCGTGACACAACTAACCTCCAGGGGAAACAACTTTTGAACTGCCCTGTTCATAAAAACAGGTTTTCCCTTCGTGATTACTTTCAGTCTGGCACCTCTTACCTGTCCATCTTTGCCCACAATCAACTCCTCCACCTTCGCCAATTTCCAGTTACTTCTCTTAACATTGTCTTCGTGAACCAACACTAATTCTCCAACACTTACCTTGTCATGCTTGCCTTCCTTGTTGCCACGATGATGCTCTCTCAAATCCACCAAATACTCTTTGCGCCACCGATTCCAGAAATGGATTCTTAACTTAGCAAGGTATCTGAACCTCTTTAGGAACCCACGTTCATTTTCTTCCTCGTCATCTCGTACCTCCTCTGGTAAGTTAATTAAGCGCCGTCCATAGATGAGATGCGATGGTGTCAACATTTCCGCCCCAACTTCATCATATTCGTTCCTCCGGTCTATCCCGGCGCGTGTGTGCGTGATGTGACGAAGTCATGGGTGTCTGCGGCGTGCTGTGCTGCCTCTCTATATGTCTAGCGTTAACTGGTACTCTCACGCTCATCCACGCGGACGGATCGTTTATGAACGGGGACGTACGTGTATGTAGCGAAAGATCGGCGGGAGGGCGTTCTTAAGCTTGCACACGTGTGTGAAGTGAGGTCACATAACAGGACCTTCAATCGCTGTGGGTCGACCAGAGCTTCACAATAGGTCGAGAAGATAGTTCCGAGCATCGCTCAAAGAATCCCCTCCCCACCGAGTGCGGAAAGAAGGGGGGCCCGCTTGTCGCTCTCTCTCACACACGCTAAACACAGTTATCGTGGGAAGGGAGGAGGAAAAGAAGAGTCTCGGGCGCCTTCTAGTGTTGTTCCTTAAATGGAGTGTCCATCTTTAGTGGCCTGCCGATGGGATGTCTCATCATCGCAGGTAGACCATGAGCCGTATAAGGCCGGTGCTGTAGGCCTCAATGGGGCCATTAGGTGCCAAGGACATCGAAAGGCTTCAAGCGTGCAAATGATAAATCAGACTCCGCTGAAGTTATATCAACATATGTACACACGCCGCGAGGGTAATGTGCGAGGCCCTGACGTACGAATATGATGAAGTTGGGGCGGAAATGTTGACACCATCGCATCTCATCTATGGACGGCGCTTAATTAACTTACCAGAGGAGGTACGAGATGACGAGGAAGAAAATGAACGTGGGTTCCTAAAGAGGTTCAGATACCTTGCTAAGTTAAGAATCCATTTCTGGAATCGGTGGCGCAAAGAGTATTTGGTGGATTTGAGAGAGCATCATCGTGGCAACAAGGAAGGCAAGCATGACAAGGTAAGTGTTGGAGAATTAGTGTTGGTTCACGAAGACAATGTTAAGAGAAGTAACTGGAAATTGGCGAAGGTGGAGGAGTTGATTGTGGGCAAAGATGGACAGGTAAGAGGTGCCAGACTGAAAGTAATCACGAAGGGAAAACCTGTTTTTATGAACAGGGCAGTTCAAAAGTTGTTTCCCCTGGAGGTTAGTTGTGTCACGGGGGGAACTCAGGGAAATGTAGGAACCGGGGAAAATGGCAATCAGGGTAGGGTTAGAAATACTCCAAGGCGAGCGGCAGCACTGGATTCGTGTTGGCGTACGCGAGCCATGATTAATCACTAGTTGTTTGCTCGGTGTATTTTGTAGCGCGATCGTACTTTTTGGACTTGTGTACTGTGTTTGACCCTGATTGGTCAAAGGGGGGAGTGTGTCTAAGAATAATTATTGTAAATCAATCCGTGTTGACATTAGATTGTATCTTGATTTTGTATTCTGAAACTTAATGGATCTATAGTGTAATTTGATTGACATAAGTGTCAAAATAGTCTACCATTGTATTGGAAAAGATAAATTTGTAAAATCGAAGCTCATGTATCAGTCGATACGAAAGGTTCGGAGTTGTTAGAGACTGTGAAATGTAAACAGCATATGATGGAGAACGAAATAAAGAATTGTTGAAAGGAGAAAGATACAGTCCTCTTATTGAGTCGAACCAGTGCCGGGATTTCCCGAACAGTCGCCCAGTGCAAAAGTAAGAGCTGAAGAACTACACACGAAACCCAAAGTCCCAAAAGGTACCTGTGGCATCAAAGAACTGCAGATGTTTCAACAAGCTCTCCCAGACTATCAAATCAAGGTCCTATCAGTAGACAAACCACACATGATCATCTTTGCCGGGCCTGAAGCGGACAAGAAAATCTTATTACTCAAGGTAGATGAAGACTATCATGGTTGCAACTCATTTGTGGGGTTCTTAGAAAGGTCGTACTTTTGTCACGATTGCAACAAAGGTTACTCCAACGAGGACTACCTTCACCATCCATGCAAAAAGATCTGGTGTCCCTCTTGCAAAAGCAACAAATGTGAAGATTTCAAAGCTGCCAAAGAAAGATTACCTCCAGGCAAGTATCCCACACCCACCGAGCGTTGCACAGCTTGTAACCGCGATTTCTTTGGGAACAAGTGCCACTCGGGTCATCACCACTCGGGCGACCCTGCGAAACAAAGTATCTTCGAAACCATCAAAAAGTGTTTGTCTTGTCACTGTCATTACGATGCAGCGCCCTACAAGAAATCAGAACGAATCACAGCTAAATACAGACACCGATGTGGTTATGCAGAGTGTCCTTTTTGTCTACAACAAGTAGACCAAGCAACTCACAAATGTTTCATACAACCTATTGACCCAGAAGAAGATGAACCCAATTTAAAAAAGTGTGGGCAGAAGCTGTGGGAGGTCGACCCGTGGCTCTTGTAGAAGAAGATGGAGGCTGTTGGGTTGAAGAAAACAAACCCATCTTTGTGTACGCGGACTATGAAGCAATGACAAGTGACAGTGGACTACAAACCCCCATTCTCGTCTGCTGTGAGAGCGAAGAAGAAGATGAGACAAATGTCTTCTACGGTTTAGATTGCACCGAGCAGCTCTTCGACTGCTTAGATGACCTCACAGTAGATGACCATGGTGATGATCGAAAAGTCATTATCATATTCCACAACTTCAAGGGTTACGATGGCATGTTCGTCTTGAAATACCTTTACGACCATCACAGATACGTAGAAGATCAAATCACCATTGGGACAAAAGTCCTCCCTCTGCTTTCTACCATTCCCGCTGTCTTTTTTTCCAGCCACATTTGGTTTGACGGAGCAATGCAAGGGTTTCTTCCCCCACCTGTTTAACACCCAAGAGAACCAGAGTTACAAAGGGGGTCATTCCAGATACCACCTATTACGACCCAGATAGTATGTCACATAAGAAAAAAGCAGAGTTTCTTCGCTGGCATGCGGACAAAGTGTCGGACAATTATGTCTTCAATCTCAAAAAGGAAATGAAAGAGTATTACATCTCCGATGTCAAGCTTCTCAAGGCCAATTGCGAGAAGTTTCAGGCCGAGTTTGCCAGCTATGCTGAGTTTTGCCCAATGGAAAAGTGCATCACCATCGCCTCTGCATGTAACCACTTCTGGCGCAAAAAGCTACTCCCCAAAGACACCATCGCCGTTGAACCACCAAGGGGATGGTTTGGTGCCACCACCAACTCTTCACAAGTGGCCCAGGAATGGTTGGCCTACAAAAATCACATGCTATGCCTACAATACGACCAAGACAATCCCATGCGGGCTGATCGCATCAAGACCTCAACCAATGGTGGTGAAGTACGAGTGTTTACCCCTGCCCAAAGTTTTTTAGTAGATGGCTTCGATCAAGAAACAAACACGGTCTACGAGTTCCACGGCTGTCTCTGGCACGGGTATGTCGATTGCTTTCCAAAAAGGAACCGTTAATCCAAACTAAATGGTGACTGGTCTTTCCGAGAAATGTACGAAGCCACCCTGGCCAAGGAAAAGATTCTTCGCCACGAAGGCTACCAGGTGAAAACCATTTGGGAGTGTCGATGGCGTGCCTTGAAGAATGAGCAAGATAATATCCGAGAATTTGTGACCAATTACAAACCACCCCCTCTCTCAACCCTCACCATGCTTTCTTTGGAGGGAGGACCAACGCTGTCTTTCTTTACCGTTGCATTGATCCAACCATCAACGAGCAAGTGAAGTATGTTGATGTCACTTCCCTCTACCCCTGGGTCAATGCTGAAGGTGAATACCCGGTAGGACACCCTGAAGTCATCACCAACCCCACCAACCAAGACATTTGTCACTACTTTGGTATGGCGCTCGTCGACATCATACCACCCTACGAACTGTACCATCCAGTCCTACCTCTCCGTCAAAGTGGTAAGCTTACATTCCTACTATGTGCAAAGTGTGTAGAAGAAGAGATGCAAAAGCCAATGTTAGAGCGGAGTTCTATATGTCTGCATTCTAAGGATGAACGAATGCTCAGGGGCACATGGTGCACACCAGAATTGCTAAAGGCTCAAGAAAAGGGTTACGAGATCGTCAAGATACACAAAGTCTGGCATTTCAAAGACAAAGTCAAGGGTTTATTCAAAGACTATGTCAATCAGTGGTTGAAAGTCAAACAAGAATCGGCAGGCTACCCCTCTTGGGCAGATACACAAGACAAAAAGACTCAGTACCGCGCCAATTACAAAGAACATCAAGGCATCGAGTTAGATGCTGACAAGATCATCAAAAACCCTGGCAGAAAAGCAACAGGCAAGTTAATGCTTAACTCATTTTGGGGGAAGTTTGGAGAGAACCTCAACAAGCCCCAGGTCATCTCAATCACCGAACCTGCCTCACTCTTCCAACTGTTGTACACCGCGAACCAGAAGAGAATCAGTTAGACAATGGGAAGAGGAACATCTTTGTCGCAGCCTTCACCACGTGTTATGCACGGTTGAAGCTGTATCATTACTTAGATCTCCTAAAAGAGCAAGTGTTGTATTTTGACACAGACTCTGTCATCTACAAATGGAAGCCAGGTCAGCCTGAGGTTCCTCTCGGTGATTACCTAGGAGAGATGACAGATGAGTTAGAAGAAGATGATCACATCGTAGAATTTGTGTCCGGCGGTCCAAAAAATTATGGCTACCAAACAG
>JAHPZR010010437.1:0-2500 GCA_019787425.1 Platygyra sinensis | reverse complement strand
TTTCTCGCAAAACGTTGTTGCTAAATATTACGTAATGTTTTTGTGAGCCCAAAAGAGTTATAAAAGCGCGGTTTTAATTTTTTTTCAAATTCTTGTTTATTTATTTATTTATTTATTCCTGTGGAATGGCAACGCGCTAAGGCGTTTTCGTCAAGTCGAAAATAGAGAAATTTGATCCGACTTTTACTCTTTTTCCGGCCCTGGAGTCAAGAAATTAACTGAACATTCTTCTGAGAAGTCAGTCAAATGCACGACCTACGCGTTGGTTCTTTACAGTGATTGTGAAGATGTGCTAAAGGTGGCAATCACTAGAAGTCGATTAGAGAGCGCTTATCTGAAGAGGACACTTATTCGAGAAAGGAGAGGCAGCGCTTATTCAATGTTTTTCATTCTGTTATACCCAGCCCCAAATAGGAAAGTTACTGACTATTCATAAATAAGGTTCCCCTCCTCGCCTCACCGTAACCCTTTTTACTCATCACATTATTGAGTAGAACAGTTTTTCCAACATTCTCTAGCTTAGCAATCATTGTCTTTTCTTGACTGAAACTGGAGACAGACCGAAAAAAAAAGCAAAGTCTTTATCAAGAGGTTAAATAAAGTCATGTATGTATGTAAGAAACAACTTTTGTCTTAGACATATTTCACCTCACGCGAGGCGGAAGAGCTTTATCTATCTCAAGAAATGCTCACATTTCAAAACTCATTTGCAAGCTAATCAATCATTGGCGGTGTTTACTTGAGACGAAGATAAATGATTCTTCTCAGAATCATCATACGTCTCATATTTGGTGAATCTAGGTAAATACAAGAGGTATAAAACTCGCAAATTGACAAGAAAAGGTTCCTGTGAGAAATTGGACCCAACAACACTTCTTTTCCAGTGTGCTTGATATCCTTTAAACATGGCGTCGTTGGTTGACATGATTTTCCATTTCCCTTAGTTTTGTAAATGTTCTTCTGTTTTTGCTCATGGATGTTACGTAACATCCATGAGTATAGAAGGCAATCGGATGGCACTCGACTCACTCACTCACTCACTCACTCACTCACTCACTCACTCACTCGATTCTGATTAATTTATTCATTAAAACCGGATTAAAACGTTTCTTCTATCCCTCCCCTGCTTAGTATGGTTCTTGTCCTCGGCACTTCGTGGTGTGGCCGCCACGAAGCTCTTCGGAACGTCTCACAGGATTGGTTGAGAAAATTATATACAAACAATGGTAACAATGGACCCTAGCCCTAAAACAATAGAGCTTCGTGCCAACAAGATCCAATGAAATTAGAGGTTCTAGAGAGCTTCGTGACAACAGCGTGGTGTAGGTTAAGCAGGTTTTAGCGGGGTACTAGAAAGGCGAATTTTTTGTCCGACAACATGGAGTTCAAACATATGGTGGTTAACGCGGCACGAAGAGGGTTTTTGGTTAAATTCGTGGAGTTGTAAAATTGAAATTTGTCAAGCTAAGCAGCAGTAGCTGCGACAAATGGACATGGAAAGACTAGAAGGACGTGCGGCAGCATAGCGTATCGCAGCATGAGGATGGGCTTTCGTTCAATTTTAACGAGGAGACCTTTCGAGGAGTGCTATAATTGAAGATTATAAAGCTAAGGAACATTAGCTTCGGCAATATGGAAAAGGCGACGATGTCACGACCGAAAAAATGCCTGGTAAAATGTTACCTGGAGGAGGAACAATGCAAAGGCGAATGAATGGAATTTTTGCGGGTGAAGGAGATTAAAGTGTATTGCTTATTGGAAACAGTCTGTTTCTCGCTATAGGTCAGTGTCTCTTGCCTTTTTCTTTACATTTTTGGCCTTCATTCTACCCTTTCCTCGTTTATGCCTGCAAGGCAGGGCATATTTGTTAGGGATACACTTGGCCTTGTTTTAGGAAAGTGTTGCAAAGTTAGGCATAGCGTGACAAAGCCTTACAGTTACAAACAATTTCAGAATTAAGAAGCTTGGTTGCATATTACAGTCGGAAATATAACCTATGTATAAGCCTTTGTTGTTAACGTAGCCATGTAAATTTCTACTACTTGTTGCTTGGAATATAGAAAACTAGTTCTTGATATCCGTTTTAAAACATGTGGGAATATTAGTTCCTCACTCACTTTCGGAGGGGAACAGGGGTAGACTGATGCATTAGAGGGTGTAAAATATCAAGTCTTAATCAAAGCGGAGCGCGCCCGGGAGAAATTCCGGTGAATAGAAGGGTTGTTGTATTTTGCACGAACTATCTTTTAAATCCCACCAAACAACCTACTATACCCCATTACAATTTAAATTGATTTCCCTCGATAAAGCTTCAAATATATTCATCGTGCAGTACATTAGGTAGCATTACGCCACTTCTGTTGAATTAAATTTGACAAGATGTTCTAAGGAATACCATAATTTAAAAGCAATAAGCGCAGAGGCATGAATTGAACTTTAGCGTAAATAATGCTGGTACGATATTTGTTTTGAAATACAATGTCTTGTGGCAAATGATTTC
>JAHPZR010010436.1:15000-39802 GCA_019787425.1 Platygyra sinensis | reverse complement strand
CGCGTCACGTGACTGAATATGCGCCAGCTAAGACTAGGTAATACCCGAGTGTACCTCCCTGAGCCTGTGTATTACAGTATTAAAAAAGTATTGAAAAATCTTCAGTTATTGGTATACTTTACATGCAAAATCGTAGTAAATTATTGAAAATTAATTAATTAAATTAATTATATTTAATATACAACATTTAAAAAAAATACCATACCAACCAAGGTAAATCAATATTCCCCTGTTTGTTTGCTCATTTAGACTCAGAAGAAGGAAATCGTGAAATGGTCGAAATGGAAGTTCCTGATGTCCGGGTCCCGGAACAAAGTAATTTGTACTTTTTTTTAAACAAAACATAAAGAGGTAATGCAAAGAAACAAAGATTAAAGCAGAAGAACAAGACAAGGCTGCTGCAAATTTCCTGTTTATTTTGTTGTGATTTAAGTAACTGAACGATGCCTTTTTATGTACGTCTTTGAACAGCCCTGCAGAGAGGTAGAGGTATGCGTTTTATAGTGGTATGTGGTATAAAAGCAATTGTAGTGTATTATAATTGTTGTCACTTTTAGTAAGCTATAACTACAGAGACTGTCCAACTGTCTTGTGAATTTGTTGTGTTGAGGAAGTTCGACAGGAGCTGTGAGCACACGCATGCGTTCTATCCAGGTTATCATCAGCCTAGGACCTTCGAAAATAAGACATGCGCATTGAGAAAACAGCTGAAGATGAAACGCAGGGCTCGAGATAGAGTGTAGGGAGCCACAAGATCCTGTATGTGCGAGCTTGCTAGATATTGAAAGAACTCTGGACTTAATAAGTCAACTGAATAAGCTTCATATGCTCATGATTTGTTAAGAGGTGAAGAGACAAGCTGCGGGTCTTGCCGCCTCGTTACATTTGTAAAAGTGTAGGACAGGTGACTTTCTTATTTATTTGGTTAAGGTGGCCGAACAGAGTTTTTGTTGCCTGTGTTTCCCTTACCATTTTCTCGAAAACCCTTGATCCCTTTCTCTAAAACCCTTGATTGATAGTTAAGCTGACGTATTTGCCGTTGCCATGGCACCTGCTTTTAAAGTCGGTTTTTGCTAATTTGTAGAAAATCTAGTCATTAGATTTTCTTTAAAATTTGCATGCAAATTTTTCTAACATATCCTTGTAATAAAAGGCTTTAAAACCATCAATACACTGCGTTAAATTATGAAGAGAAATATAGCACAGGTAGTGCGGGTGTTGATTTATTAAAACGATCGCTCTATTAACTGCATTTATTTGTTTTTTTGCAATCCTTGTGCGCTCGCTGAATCGCATCAGCAAGAGGGCACGCAAAAACTGTATTCGGCCACCTTAAGTCTACGAGGTCATGATATCGAAATAAAAAAAAAAGATGTCGTTTTTCTCACGCCGCACCGTAGCAGTCTGAAAATAGCGACTATGATTTCCTTCTCTTGTGTCGATCTTACATCTCCTAAAACTTACATTTGCCTCTCAGCTGCTTTTAGAACCGCTGTAATTCCAACCACGAAACAAAATAAGCTTAACACTGATAAAAAGCTCGATTTTAGCACGGGTAGGGTGTTTGTACAATGTGATAAGTCCGAAAATACAAAGCTTCAATTCTAATAAAATACATTTTGAACAGCTCAGCTTAGTAGATACAAAGCTTTTTTATCTGCGGCTGTTCGGACCGGTCAATAAAATATGACTGTCGCATACGATATGTGTTAAATTCGTGCAAATTTTCTGTTCAAATGGCTAAGAAACAGTTATCTTCGAACGGATTTTTATGATTGAGTACTTTATCTTCGAACTAGGCTGTTCAAACAGTGAAACAAGCGTTAAAATGAGAAGTAAACAGCAGGCTGATACTCACGTAGTGAAGAATACGTGAAACTAGGCACTTTCCTGTAGTAGAAAGACTACGGCGGGAAAGCCGTTGTGGAACACGCGACATGACGTCACCGGAAGTGATCTTCACTATTTGCCGCCGTACTAAAGCCTCGCCGTCCCTAATGTGAAATTTCACTTCAGGCGAGGTGCTCAGGTCTGGGACGAGCCTGGTCGTGACGTAGGTCTGCACATCTCTATTTAGAATTACGCGACAATTACGCCAGAATGTCAACTTTCTGTATATCTCAGTTATTCTTTTCGCTTCTATTTGTTTGGTTGAAAAGATATAGTCCAGGCTTCAAACCATTACGGTTTCTAATCCAACCGAGAGTAAACTTTTCGTTTCAGTCGTTTCATATCCTTTTTTTCTGATTTCCATACCGCGATCTCAACTGAGAAGATCCAATTAATAGCCCTTTTCACGGTTAAGTTTGCTCGTTTGTATTACAATAAAATCTAGCATGTACGAGAGGAAATTTACGGCTATTTTGTAGTTTTAGCCCGTAATTGCCTCGCATCCACGTTGGATTGCATTGTAATGCAAATGAGAAAAATTAAACGTAACAAGGGCTATTAAATAAAAAAAGATACAACTGCCATGTACACTTTAAGCGATTTGATGAATGTTTAAAAGTATTATTTTTCAAATACTAAGAAAGCAAGAAAGCCAATTTTTGGCTAGTTTGACAGAGGCAAGGTCAAAAACTTTTAATAAATCTTAGCCGTAAAGCATGAAAGCAAGTTCCAGTTGTGAGACTCAGTCGTAAAGAAAAACAAAGTGTGAAGATGTTTATGTTTTTGTGGTTTGTATTTTAAAGCAAAACAAGACGAAGGAATGGCTGGGACTCTACACGTGGTTGTCGTAGAAGGTAATTATTGTAGCACTTAGCGAGCCTTCTGTTAACTCTATCATGTCATCCCCTCGCTGCATGCTGTACGTTTCTGTCGATCTTCACCAATTGCAAGTCGTTCTCAGTCTTCCAACATTTTCTCTACCCCCTTGAAGCCACGTCAATACTTTTCTGGGATTGTAAATTGTCTTTACATTCCACAATAGCATTTTCATTTGCTTCGTTAGACTTTTCACAGTCCCCTGTTTTCCCGTGAGATCGTAGTTGTGATTTTCCCTTTCGTATTTTTTTTAACTTTCGTAATTTTTTTAAGTAACCAACCGGCATCGAACCTGGAACCTCTGTTTCCTGACATCTCTCTTATACCACACTACCAGGTTCATCCGCAAAATTTTCGCAAAATTTAATTATAAAACGTGACTTTCTTAAATGTTAATGATAGAGCCGTCCCAACCTAGAAATAAAAGCTAACCGCATTGCAAGCTGCGACCAGTGTGAATATGAACAATTAAGCATTTGGTGAGTGCGTTTTCCTCCATTAATAAATTCTAACCAGTTTCTACCTTGTTCTGGCTAGAAATTATGCAGATATGGCATCGTCCACTTTGAAAGGCTTGGTTACCAATTATGGCATCGACCGTTAAAAATAGCATCGCTTGTTTACGAAAGGGAAATAAGCTTCGCTTACATCAAAGGCGGCTCGTCGAACTCAACGATCGACATCTACGATTTAACGGAAAAAAAGGGGAATATGAACAGTCTACTGTTTCATAGGATGCGTGGCTTTCACTGTGGCTTTGACCAGGCGTATTTATAGTACATGGTATATATCACACACGACAGACAGTGTTTTATCAGGATAACCAAACACCAAACAGAGAATTGAAAACACGACGCGCAGCGAAGTAGTTTTCAGAAATTCGAGCTGTTTAAGGAGCCGATAAAACAATGTCTGGAATGTTTGATATATCTTCTCGATCCAAAAAAAAATTTAAAAAAAGAGTAAATAAAGCAGTAAAATCGTCAAAATCCATAGTATCCAAACCTCCTTCACGGTTATGATTTTCTTGGTTTTGACTTGATGAATTCGTAAAGAGTTTGAGAAGTATGTTTCTTTTTTGTGAGTTGTTCGTTCCTTCAGACAGGTGTTCAAACGCGTTGTAGTCTTGTCCACATATAAACCTCAACTGTTGTTAATGAATTACTTGCTGGTTTGTTAGAGCGTTAAGATCAGGGAGAACCAAGCCATTAAAACGTGGAAATGATAATGCTTGTTGTCCAAGATCCAGAACAAGACATCTTGTATTTTCTGTTGAATTAATTACTGAATTCGAGTATGGACCCTTTCCCGTTATACCAAAAGGAGAAGCGTTATAACGAAACAATGCACTGAAATTAACTGTTAGGTTTAATTGAAGTTTCAGCTCAAGCAAAGCGATTAGCGTTGGTGCCAAGAGAAGCAGGTAAAATTAATAACGTTTTAATGACGGGTTATATCTTGTCAAAATACTATAATATTTATAACGATGTTAAAATACTTGTATCGTAGTTCAAGGGCGCTGACATAGAAAAATTAAGATTTTGTGCCAGCTCTAACACTTAGCTTAACAGTAGGTCCTCAGTGCGTACTTGTTGTTTTATTCCATTCGGTTGGAGTTTGTTTGTAAAAGCGAGTATCTGGGAGTTGAATTTCTGTAAGTGAAAAGGCAATCATTGGACAGCTAAAGGTGGAGACAACTGGAGAAAACTTCTGGCCCCTTGGTCGCTTCCTAGAAGTAAAATTCAAACAAGAGAGATGGGCTTGTGAGGAGAGTCACGCTGAAAACCAAGTCCGCGGTCCTGAAGCGTCCGATTGACAGGATCGTTCTTGTAGAAGCTCCTGGAGTCCACGAGAGCAGCTAAACCTTGTTGGTCTTAATGTCCTCAAAAGTTTGAAGTAGTATCTCTTTTGCTCGGAAATCCGCGAGGAATGAATAATCGCTGATCATAAAAATAGTTATAGATATATACCTGGAGCTTTAATATTTAGCCGTGTAAATCCCTTACGCTATATATATGTATGCATTAATGGCTCAGTTTTCGGTAGTTATCCCTTACCAAACATGCAATGCTTAAAGTGCTACTACGACCACAAAAACAATTCTTCTTTTTTCTTTGAATTTCAAAACTATGTCAACTATACAGAAACTGACCCAAGTTTTAAGTTCTGATTTTAAAAAGACACCTGTTCATTCTAACTGAAATTTTCTTACTTATTGGTCAGCCATTACTAACTTTAAAATCTTGAGAGCTGGGTAGAGGAGAAAATGACGTCGAAGACTCGTTAGCTTAAGAATGCGATGCGTGTGTATGCGGCTGAATTAATATTCAGCATGGGAGTTTTAGGCTTTCAGACTTTTAAACCCGTGTTTTGCATGTATAATAAATTGCATTTACACGCTGAAATTTTAAGCTAGTGAGTAAATGACGTCATTTTCTATAGGTCCAACCCTCTGAGGTCTAATCGATCAGTTTTGAACGTGAGTAATGGCTGACCGTGAAATCCAAAACCTGCACTCAAAATAAACAGACTTTTAAAACTCAAAGCTCAAAATTTTGCCAGTTAGGTCTTAAGCGACCACGCTTTCAAAATCTGAAGGAAAAAAGAAAATGATTTTTTGATCAGAGTATGACTTTAAATTTGGTAAATAAGTTGGTGTAAAATTGTTGAAAATATCCTATGTATTCGTACTGGATTTAAGTACTCAGTCTAATTCAATCTATCCGTCAGGGATTGACATCGGTAGTATAAATTCGTATTTGTGTTTGACACTGACTGAAACGTTAAAACTACGTTTATATACCGCTTACTAACCGAGTGCGATGGCCACATTGTAACTTACGGACGAAGCTTTTCCCCCATCGATTTATGACCTAAACGCGAAGTGCACGGGCCATATATCAAGGTGAAAAAAAAGAAGATATATATCATATCTCTGCTGTCTGTCTGACGGGTTCGGGAACGATTTCCAGCGGGTTGTCCAATACTCACAAACAGACTCCAATGGAATGCAGGGGATTCAATCGATTGGTATTCCATAGGAAAAATGTATGTCATTATAGGGACGACGTGGCTTTACTTGTCCATTAATTGGTATGTTGGTACGATTAGTACCAATTAATATCATTTATTCCATTGGTATTCCATTAGTAAAATGCATCTCATTATGAGGAATTAGAATATTTCCGTTGGCTTCAGGCTGAGAGGGGGTGCATTCTACTTGTCCATTGGTGCGATTGGTACGATTGGTATCAATGTAATAACATTTATTCCATTGGTATTCTATTGGTAAAATGCATCTCATTACGGGTGACTTAGAATATTTCCTATGGCTTCATTCTGTGTGGGGGTGCATTCTACTTGTCCATTGGTCCGATTGGTACGCTTGGTACCAATGGAATAACATTTATTCCATCGGTATTGCATTAGTGAAATGCAGGCTTTCCAGCCAAACATTGCATTTAGATTGTGTTTGGGCTCGCACGCTTTAAGAACGAAGAATTAAGATTGTATTTAGCGTGTGTTTAAGCTCGCAAGCTTTAATAACGAAGAATTTAGATTGTATTTAGCGTGTGTTTGGGCTCGCGCGATTTAAGAACGAATAATTAAGATTGTATTTAGCGTGTGTTTAAGCTCGCAGGCTTTAACAACGAAGAATTTAGATTGCAATTAGCGTGTGTTTGGGCTCGCACGCTTTAAGAGCGAAGACTAAACATTGTATCTAGCGTATGTTTGGCCCCCCCGGGGGGGGGGGGGTACTCCGTATAATAGCCTATACAGGGAGGCTCCGCCTAAACAGGGTACCTTTTTGAGGCCCCAGGTATATGAAAGGGTAGGGATTTCACAAGCTGAGGTATACAAAAGGGTAGGGAAATCGGTCATTTAGGTATTTAAAAGGGCCTTTAATTATAATACTTAAAATAGACGCCCCTTTTGGCTGTATCAATTTATTCATTAAGCACTACATGAAAATGAGAACAAGACTTCCTAAATTAGGTATGTGAAAGGGGTACATTTTTTCAACAAAAGGTATATAAAAGGGGTACCTTTTCTGCCAAAATGGTATATGAAAGGTTAAAGGTTGGACCTCGGGGCGGAGCCTCCCCCTATTAAACTTTGTAAAGTACCCCTCCCCCCGGGGTTTGGACTCCAAGCTGTAAGAACGAAGAACATACAGGCTCCTTCGTGTAGAAGACACAATACACTTCTCAACACACATTGCATTTAGCGTGTGTTTGGGCTCGCACACTTTATGAACGAAGAATATACATTGTATTCAACGTTTGTTTGGGCTCGCAAGCTTTTAGAACGAAGACTATACATTGTATTTTGCGGTTTTTTGGGCTCGCAAGTTTTAAGAACGAAGAACATACATTGTATTTAGCGTTTGTTTGGACTCGAACGAAGACTAAACATTGTATTTAGCGTATGTTTGGGCTCGCACGCTTTAAGAACCAAGAACATACAGGCTCCTTCTTCATGCATGCTTTAAGAACGAGGAATATACATTGTATTTAGCGAGTGTCTTGGGCTCGCAAGCCGCTAGCTTAAGAACAAAGAATTTAGAACGAAGAATATATACATTGTATTTAGCGTTTGTTTGGGCTCACAAGATTTAAGAACGAAGAACATAAATTGTATTTGGCATTTGTTTGGGCTCGCATGCTTTGAGAACGGAGAATATACATTGTGTTTAGCGTTTGTTTGGGCTCGCGCGCCTTAAGAACGAGGAATATACATTGCATTTTAATAGCGTGTGTTTGGGCTCGCATTAAGAACGAAGAATATACATTGCACTTAGCGCTTTTGGGCTAGCACACTTTACGCAGTTTACAAATGGAGCACCGATCGGCTGTCTCCTTTTCCATTGGTACCATTGGTACCAATGGTACCATTCGACGAATAGTTTACGCTCGGCCCTCAGGTATTAATATATGCAGTTTAGAAATGGAGCACCGATCGGCTGCCTCCTTTTCCATTGGTGCCATTGGTTCTAATCGTACTAATGAGATGCAGTTTACAAATGGTATACCAATGAACTGAGGAGATTTCCATTCGTGCCAATGGGGCAAATCGTAAGGCTTCTTTACGAATGGTGATTTTTACCGATGGTACCATTGGTGAGGGTCTCTTAACGATTGGTATCTCTTTGTGAATGTTGGACATGTGTGGAGGATTTCCATTCACGAGGAACGGATTCAATTTTCTGAAGTCGTTGTTAAGTGACTCTTAAGTCATTAACAGGTTTACTATAGAATTTCAGAAGAAAAAAAGTTTCAAGTTTTTAATTTACTTGCTAAAAAAGTTAAAACACTTGATGATAAATCACCAAAAATTTTGGCAACAAAAACAGCGAGCCGTACAGTGGAATAAGGTCTGCCAAATTGACGAACACAGCGCGTAGTTTAAGTGAGAGATATTATTAATAAAGCTACTTATACAAAGACGTGTTGACGGAGCAACGTCGGCCTTCGTCGGTTGAAAAGCCAAATAAAGTTTTTGGCTATCTTGATCTTACGGTTTACAGTTCTGCGCGTGCTGCGAAATACCA
Organism: Platygyra sinensis; assembly: GCA_019787425.1. Lineage (NCBI taxonomy): Eukaryota > Metazoa > Cnidaria > Anthozoa > Scleractinia > Merulinidae > Platygyra > Platygyra sinensis. Next base: position 31,485 of record JAHPZR010010436.1, on the reverse strand, counting down.
GCGAAATTTAACGAGCCAAGCCTTCCGGCGCGACATAACACACCATGCAGGTGAATTGTAAATATTTGGAATGGCGATATGTTCGTTGCCCGCATTTGGGGCTTCTCTGAGAATTTCAGGCCTCCAGAAAAAGTCTGTTATGGTAATCACGAGCCTTGTCCACAGCAGTAGTGTGCTTTAAAGTCCATGTAAAATGACCACACTCATGGTGTGTTTTGGGACCTTGGAATTATTGTCTCCAACTCAAATCACCCTATTGTCTTGTCTTAAGCGTATTGCCAAGGCTCTATCTGTTTGTCCATAATAAAAGAAATCGAGGTCAAGGTAATCGATTTTGTAACCCACACCTCTTGAAAGTAGAGTAGGGTCCTTGGACCGTGGGAAGCGAGCGCGTAAAACATTAAGAGGTTTGAAACCTACTTTAATGTTTTTGTTGCGTAGCATTCGAGAGATTTTCGCAGAGACGCCTCTGGTAAGAAAATGACCACTAAATCGGTCGAGAGGCAGAAGATGTTACTAACTTCGGAATGGTGGCGGTAGCTAGAAACGTCGCAAGAGGGTTCCCCGTAGATTTACAATTTTTGATGAACCACAAAGGGTACTTTCCTCTCTCTGAATTGTTCTGCTTCTGTCGATGGTATTTATCCAGCCCTATTACTGAGTGAGTCCAAAACTGATCTTTTGTGCTGGACTGGGTGATGGGTGCTGTAATCGAGGTCAGTCTGTTTGTCTGTGTTGTTTTCTTTATACACTTACTTGTATCTCTCCATGCACCCTGGTGGTTGTGGAGTCCAGAAAAAAAAGCCTGCTGTCTTCTTCGACCCCCTTAGTAAACTGTATGTTTGGGTTGACAGAGTTTAGATGGTTATGAAACTCTTCCACGTAGTTAATTAGGTATGGCTACTATCCACTTGCCACCTGTACCACCATAGTATAAAATGAGCAACGGTGGAAAATTAAATACCCTTTCATCAGTCTATAAACTCCATCACCAGGTTAGTGTTTGTGGCACTTACTGGCGACCTCATGACACAGCTACGTTTGTGGGTAATGATTTTGTTCGGAACTTCAAATAGCTGTTCTTTAACTCTAACAACTTCTTGATCGTCATCGCCAGAAAACTCGAATCAAAGTGCATGGAGGCAGTTCATTTGTGGCCCACTGGACCGGAAAGATAAGATTACATTGTATTTCAGCATACACGATTGCTCAGCTGAAATCTAAACTATCTGAGTGTCGCTTTCATACTCTATGAGTTCTCTCGTGAGTTAGAAATTCTCCCTTTTCTGTTGCTAAAGAAGGATGGTGGAAAATACGGACCCAACTCATTATTGTCGCCGGTAACCTGTATCAAAAGTAAAACTTTATACCCGAAAGCGCAAAAATTTCTCTGCATTGGAATATAAAAAAAAGAAGTCAATTAACATATTTCACCGCGAATTTCCCCAAAGATTTTTCAAAAGTCAGCCAAAATGTAAGGAAACTAGACCTCCCAATTAGCAAATTTGCTTCGTTCTAGTCTTTTGGAGAGCTTACTGCGCGCTGTAATGTTCCGTGAATTGCATGAGCAAAACGAAGCTCAGCTTGGTGTGGGTGTCGTCATCATTCAATAAGGCACTACTGTTTTTTTTTCACTCAACCATGGACATATCTGTTCTTTTAATCGTGAGCCTTTAGATAGCCCAAAATTTCAGCTGGCTCGTTAAACCGACAAAGACTAGAGTTGTTCGGTAGAAAAATCTTTGTAGAAGTGGCTACAAACCTTGCTTTAACGTTTTAGCAGAGTCAGTGTCAAACAGAACTACCAATGTATACTACTGAAGCTAAATCGATACTCGCCTTTTTGTTTGCTCGTTCTTGACTTTTTAAGAAAATAGTTAGAGCCAAAATGTCCCTCCCCACGCCTCCAAAACTCCCCAGATAAAGAACTTTACCGTCAATATTAACCCATGAACATCACTCTAGATATACTTGTATTAATACATCACTTTCTCCAATGCAGTGATAGGTTTTTGTAAATAAAACGAAGATGAAATTTATATTGAGCATATGCAATCTTTTTTTCTTAGTGAATTAAGTCAATTTTCTTCAATATGCTAATTACAAAACGCACTAATCAAGCTTAATCAACATCCACCTGTTTGTTTACTCGTTAGACCTAGGAGAAGGAAATCTTGAGATGTCGGCAACGGAAGTTCTTGATGACCAAGGTTCAGAACAAGGTAATTTGTACTTCTGTTTAAATACTAAACCCATGTGTAGGTTCTTCTTGCCATAAATCAACAGCAGAAATACAACTTAACTAAGCAATGTAGCGAAAGAAGGATTAGACAGCCACGGCTGTGGAAGAACAAGGCTGATATTGATTTGATAACAATTATATTTTTGTACATACATCTTATTAACCAAGGGCGAGGGCCGTACTGGGAGAATATCGGTCCGAGGTCTTGACAGTATGGACCGAGTGCAGCGAGGTCCGTACAAAAAAGACCAAGGGCCGATATTCTCCCAGTACGGTCCCGAGCAAGCTTGGTATTAAAACTACGCAAAATCTTCGTGCGGGATCGTTCGGGACAGTGCCCGGTCCAATACTTAGAGAATATTGGACCGGCAACGGAGCAATCCGATAGGCTGATTTTAGTTATTGGCCCTCTGAACTAACTTAGTCGTGTAATAATATTTTTTTTAATTGAACCTCCTTCGCATCCGTTATTAGGGTCTTCGAGTTATATTAGTGGGAGAGAAGCGTTTTGTGACGACCCTGACTTTGTAAATAGTGCCTTTGGACCCATGGGAAAGGGTGCTCTATAAATGTATTATTATTATTATTATTATTATTATTATTATTATTATTATTATTATTATTATTATTATTATTATTACTATTATTATTATTATTGCTGTTGTTGTTGTTATTATTGTTATTACTATTGCTATTGTTTTTGTTATTATCATTGTCATCTACATTACCCAAAAGTAATGAGAGCACCATTTCAGGTTAAAACACTGCAGTTTTCAATTGGAATTCGGTCCTCAGTATTGTTGGGCCATTTTTTACATGATGAAACTTTCAAAGTTGGATTTGTAGTGGCGCGACATGAGGGATAATCTCTTTTTCAAACACGTAGTGTTCCGCGCGTTTTTGTTTTTTGTTCCTTTAATTGCTTTAGGAACAAACTAGGAACGCACAATAAAGGAACTTTATTTGCACAATAGGAACAAAGGTCGGCAAATTTCGGAACAATCTGGTCCGTTAGCAGCAAATTGGAACACAAAGTTCCTTTTCATACTAACCATAAGGAACAGCCGGTTCCTCTTTTGTCCTTTTAGAAACAAAAGGTCCTCTTTCATCACTTCCGATTTCCCTTCCTGTTCCTTTCGAAGTGGTTGGGGAACAAATGTTCCCAATCTAATTTCTCGCTCGACACAGTAAGGAACAAGTTGTTCCTATTTACTGGCATATCCACTGCTGTTCGGAACGCCTTGTTTCCTTTTGGTTCAAATGGTTCCTATTCATGCCCGACAGGAACGGGATTGTCCCTAATCGAGATGTTTTTTTTGTTTCTCAAGATGAGTTTTATGTCCCGCGCATAAATGGGAACAGGTTCCAAAGTTGCGACAAAGGAACTAGCGTTCCATTTTGCGCAAAGTGTAAAACGGAGCAGGCTACCTGAAACTACTGTCCATCACCTCCTCCATACAAATTTATCAAAACATACATCCTTCAACAATCAAGTTAAGTATGAGACTTGCTCGCTACATGCTTAAACTCGTTCGGGCTAGCCCATGCAAGTTTAGGCTTGTGTCTCTCTGTTCCTTTTGATTAATTGTGTACCAAATACGGACAAGGAAACAATGAGGCATGAGGCAAGAATGACCAAGTGCGGGCCGTAATGAGCTAACCAATATCTCATTGGCGAAAAGGATGATCTATTGGGGAACCTTTTGCTAGTATATATGCGTGTATTCTTTCCAAAGATATCGATTTCAACCAAATGAGTAGTAGGGGAAGGGTTCAGCTAATACCGTTTTTTATATTGTGCGGCTCAGAGGCTTCATCGCAAAAAAGAAAACAATATTTGCTGAACCCTTCCCCTACTACTCAGGGGTATTGCAAAAAGAAATCTCAATCAGAGAAGTGGGGTGTAAATGCAAGAGAACAATGTTTGTCTCACGCCACAAAAACAAATTTATTAAGAAAGCACAAATGCCGCCAAGAAAGAGGCCTCCGGTGATTGACTTTCAGAATGAGATCGTAGAGATGTATGTCAGACGTGAGGATGTAGAAGAGGGGCGGGGAATCGTGAGAGGCGCCGTTTTATTAGATGGGTTTTTGACAAATAAAGGCTGGGGGCAAATCAGACCACATCAGTAATGGCAAAATTGAGACAAAACATAAACACATCTTTTGACATCCGCTATACTTATGCCTATGTTCTTGTCAACAACGAAACAGGGCTTAGCTATAGAATATATATATATATATATATATATATATATATATATATATATATATATATATATATATATATATATATATATATATAAACAGCACAAAGGCTCTCCTTGGATAAACAATTTTGCAGAAGCAGAAAGATGGATGAATGATGAGGAAAATAAAAGATTGAATCTTGATAACATCGAACGTCCAAACACGAAATGGACTTTTATAAAATTGTCAAACATTGAAGTAAAAGCCGTGCTTGACAACCAACGTGTGTTAGGCACGGGGCCATTGCCAGAATGATTGCGAAATCTTGCGCATCGGCGTCAAATGTTTTCGCTGGACTTTTTTAGAGATAACAAGTGTCTTTGGCGATGCATTGCCGTTTATCAAAGAGTGCGTCCAGATCGTTGCACCCAGGCGACGAAGCAGCTAGCGAAAGGCTTCTTTAAGTCAGATCTGGTCCCAAGAACTTCTCTTGAAGAACTGGACAAGGTAGAGGGGTATCTGAATAAAGGAAAACAACTTTGTAAATGGATAGGAATCAAGGTATACGAGCCTGATCGGCAAGAAAATGGCGAAATATATTGGCATCTCAGAAGGAACACCTCTTACAAGTTAAAAAAAACATTATGACGATTGGAATTTATGAAGGTCATGCATTTTAAATTAATCAAAGACATTACAAAACTGGCAAAAACCTATGTATGCAATAATTGCCAGGGCCGCTTCACAAAAGCTTGCCACCTTCAAAGATACATCATAATATGCGCGCAAGGAAGAACAGTTATTGCCTGCCCAAATGAGAAGGTTAAACCCCCACAGACTGTGTATAAGAGAACGTTTTACAACGAGAGCCAAGCTTCTCAATTGGCAATTAGCTGGCTTGAGAAAAAGGGCAAGCAGCTGGGCGTACATATTCATCGCACCATGTGCGGGCATGGGGTCGAGAGGTGGATATTGGGAGCTCCGGTGGATGGGTATGCCTCGAAATCGGTAACAGTCTTCCAATAACACGGGTGCTGGTGGCATGGATGTCGTAGATGTTTTACCGACAGGAACACAAAAATTACCCACGGCAAAACGAGAGAAGAATTATACATAGCGACAGAGGCGCGAACAAGAGCCCTGAGAGAAGCAGGATACCGCGTGATAGAAAAATGGGAGTGCCACGACATAAAAACGAACGAAAGAAACGCACAAAAGCAGACTAAAACATATCCGCATGCTATTTTCCATGACTTCGAGTCTTATCACGACAAAACGAAGAGAAAAGAAGCGACAGATTCTCTGACGTACGAAAACATTCACGTTCCAATTTTGTGAGCATTGGTGACACCCTCGAGAGCGACCCCACGCACATTTGTGATCCAGGCGCCAAAGCACTGATACAGACCTTTATGTAAGAGCTGGAGAGGCGAGGAAAAAACATCCGGGCAGTAGTAAGGCAAGAGTTCATGCCGGAGGATATCCACCTTTTCACGCGCAAGCAACACAGAGCTGTGCAAGAATGGTGCGATCAGGTACCAGTGTTAGGATTTAACTGCGGGCGGTACGATTTGAATCTGATCAAAGCACATTTTGCAGAGTTGCTGGCCGACACGACAAGCAAGGTCCAGGTTGCAAAAAGGGCAAAAACTACGATGTTTATGAAGACAGACGGCTTTCTCTTTTTGGACATCATCAATTATCTTGGCTCTGGGACAAGCTACGAAGCCTGGGTGAAAGCGCACGGGTGTTCAGGTCAAAAGTCATGGCTGCCATACGAGTGGCTTGATACCCCAGAAAAGCTGAACTACCCCGGGCTGCCAGATTACCCGGCTTGGTATTCAAAGCTTAAAGAGGGTTTTGTACTGAAGCTCTCGGAGTTTAAAGGATGCAAGAAGATCTTCAAAGAAAAGGGGATGAAAACTTTCGCCGACTGGCTGCGCTACTGCAACAACCTGGACGTAGCGTGAGGTCTGAAAAAGGTATCGACATCTTGAAAGACGCGGTCAGCCTACCAGGAGTGAGCTTGCATTACCTCTTGCGCGGGACGTTCGAGAGAGGCACCAATCTGTGTAGCCCTTGCAAAGAAGCATATGACATGTTGAAAAACGCAATGGTGGGCGGGCCGAGTATTGTGTTCAAGCGCCACCACGAGGCCGGCGTGACACCTATCAGACCCCACAGATTCACAAAAACAAAAACATGCAAACGCATTATTGGCTACGACGCAAACACACTATACCCATCAACGATGATGAGAGAAATGCCGTACGGGAAAGAAAAAGTCGTGCGATACGAAAGACCAAGAGAGGCGGCGGCCACGCTCATCGAGTCGCCTGAAAGCTGGAACGTGGTTTGGTTTCGCGGACGTAGACATCGAGATCCTGCAAAAGCCGAAAGAAGAAATGCCGCCGTTTTTCTTGAACAAACAGATCCCCGATGAGTCTGTGCCTAAGCACATGAAAGATTACACGGATCGTACCGGCCGGAGGAGGGGTGGGGGAAAGAAGCTGGTCGGGGCTCTATCAGCACAAAAGCTGCTACTGTATGCCTCGCTAATGTAGTGGTATGTGAAGCATGGCGCGGAAATCACGGCGGTGCATCAAACCATCGACTACCAGGCGACGAAGGCCCTGAAGTGGTTCGTGGATGAGGTTACGGATGCGCGGCGGACCGGAGACGTAGGCAAGAGTAAAGCGCTGTTGGCGGACATATTTAAGCTGTTGGGAAATAGCAGCTACGGGAAGCTAATCGAGGCTCTTGAGAGGCAGACTCGCGTGATATACACGAAACATGAGAAAGTGGTGGACAGAGCACTGAGAAGTGCGTACTTCAAAGACCTTGACGAGATAGGGTGGGCTTATGAGCTAGACAGCCGGAAGCCACGAATCTTGATCAGACGTCTATTCCAAATAGGGATCGCGGGGTATCAGTTGGTTAAGCTCAGGATTCTCGAGTTTTACTATGACTTTTTGGACAGATATGTGGATCGCCGCGACTTTGAGCTGATCCAGATGGACACGGACAGCAACTACATGGCCATCTCGGGCGACAAGCTTGAAGACATCGTCCGCCCAGAGCTGCGGGCAAAATTTGAGTTGACAAAGAAGGAGTGGCTGGCATGGAAAAGTGGAGCGGGCGCACAACTGGGCTGTTCAAACTGGAATCTGAAGGTAGCGGGATGATCGCGCTATGCTCGAAATGTTACTTTAGCAACGGCGAAAAAAAGAAGTTTAGCACCAAAGGCATGTCGAAGAAACAGAACGAAATCACCTGGCAGCGTTTGAAAGCGGCGCTCAATGACAGTATTGATAGAGCGGAAAACCGAGGATTTCGTATGGTTGGCAAGCAGATGGCCACATACGAGCAGCACAAGCTGGGTCTGAGTGCTTATGATGACAAACGTTGGGTGCTGGCAGACGGCATTCATACAGAGCCGAACGAGTTTGACATGACTTGAGCAGGCGGCAGCTGTGTATTTGGTGGAACAACCAACAGCTCTTCGCGTACAAACCCACGATTGGGACCATCATACAAATAGTAAACAACAGGCTCGTCTGGCTTGTCTACAGCCTTTTCAAGCGTGTAGACTTTTAAATAACATATGGGGTCTGTTGCCCTTTTATGATCTGAGCCTCAGCTAAAGCCTTTTTCTGTGCCTCGCGAGCCTGTTTTGTTTTCGCAGCGATAGCTTTGCCGGCGGCGACCCGTTTTGGATTTTTCTGTTTTGTGGTTGGGGCTTTTGAAGTCACTTGTTGAGTCGTGTCAACAGTTTCTGAATCAGCCACGAGGTATATTACTGACAAAATTGTATTTAATTGAATGTAAAGTTTAGTTTGGGCAAGTGAATAAGCAGTCGTCAAAACATTATTCAAATCGTACAGAAAAATCGAAATCACGCAAGTAGTCGAATGCGTGACTAAACATTACCACTGCATTGATAATTAATTAAATCCTCTCAATTCGAAATATCCGGATTATCAAAGCACAATGCAACATAAATATGTTCAACTTAGCCCAGATATGATATCTTGACTGTCAAACAGCGTTTCGCTCCAGTCATTTCTTCAATGGCGTTCCGCTAAGTTTGTAAGTCGGGAACCTCTGTACCGGGCATCCGTCTAGTAGATTTAAACCACAAAAAGCGGTTTTGCGAAGTTCCTATGCAACCTGTACCTTGGTGGCTCGTTGTAGTGCGCGATAGAATCACTCAACCTGCTTTGAAGCAGAAATTTCCAGTAATTGACGAACGAATACACTGTAACCCGCCATCGATCGGTGGGTCTCTGGCGATATACTCTATTTTTTAGAAACTGTGCGCGACGCTATTTGTATATTCCTCGCATAGACATGTGGCAAAATTCTTTGCAACGGGTAGGAGTGGGGATTTTTGTAAGCTGAGCGTCTGCCAAAAACACAAAAAAGGATTGTAATCTCAGTACTGGTTCTTTAGAATTACTTTTTTGTATGTTTCTTACTATTGACCATGCAACGAAAATGTTGGCTTGTTTACTTTTCTTCAAACCAAATAAAGTAACGAAAGTTCTTTTTCTAACTGACTCCGACACGTAAGCAAACATTAATACAAATTACGGAAAACACGGTGTCGGTCACTTGTTCGTATCGTGCCCCATTGCTAGTTCTTTCTGGTCGGACTTTATTGAATGGTATCATTCTGTTTCTAAAAAGACCCTTCGCCTTTCCAAGAATGAAATTATTTACGGAGTTCTCACAAATTGGTCTCCCTGTTCAACCCTAAACCACCTAATTCTCATAGGTAAATACTTCCTCTATTGCAAATCATTAAATAGCGTTAAATTTCAGTTCGCAGATTTCTTAAATCTTGTATATGAAAAAAATTGACATTGAACGTAACATAGCTTCTATATCAAACAAGCAAAATAATTTTTTAAAGAAGTGTTAAAAAGGAGTCACAGTTTCAATTTGCAAGGCCTAAACAATAACAACATACAGTAAGTAAGTAATGTAACGTATTGTCAGGATATGTCATGTATTATAAACGATGTACGTAAGCAAGTAATGTAATGTATTGTAATGTAATGTTGTGTAATGTAATGTAACGCAATGTAATGTTGTGTAATGTAATGTAACGCAATGTAATGTAAGCAGTTAGTGTCGTATAAGTGATTTTTTGTAAGAAATTAAAATAGAGACCCTGCGCGCGCTCTGATTGGTCAAAATCCCATGTTTTATTAGAGTATAAACCATAGAAAAAGCTTGTTTTATTGTTTTGCTCGCATAAAATGTCTATTTTCAAGCAATTGAAGAAGCTTAAGCCGTGTATTACAATGTGGTAAAACACTCTGGTATTTGAGAACACTCGAGAAATGTAGAAACACTCGCCTGCGGCTCGTCTTTTCTACATTTCCCTCGTTTTCTCAAATGACCATCTCAGGGGCGTAGCCAGGGGACGGTTCCAGGGATTCCGGAACCCCCTCTCGCACCAAGGAAACCCCCTCTCCTAATTTCAACAGTGATTTTATCCCAGCAAGAGTGTAATAGACTCTCGATTCCTGAAATTCTTCGTTTTGTTTTATGCTTGCATTAAGTACAGTGAACGTCATTGTGGTATCTATTAGCATTTTTACTTTCATTTTTGGAGACATAAGCAGGGTTGGGATTTTTGTGTAACAAGATGCACGTGTGTGCAGAAATGCCTGCGAAATTAGTAGACGATCCATTGGTGTTGTTCTAGAGATCTAGCTGTCTACGAGGCATGCACTAACACTAATAATGTCACGGGTAAATCTCCAGGAACTCCGAGACAACATCGAAGACATCCGAGTGGTTCGATGTGGCGGCAAATGTAGGCGTTGTACCTTCCATCCCGCGCCGAACCGATCAGCAGTAGCATCGCGACTAAAGGGAGTTTACGAAATCACGACGGCGACGGCGAGGACAACGTCTACAAAAAATGAATTTATAAATCATCTTCGAATCTCACGACATTCTAAAACCACTTACTTTGTTTATTACCGTCAAAACCATCACAAAACTAAATCCGGAACACAGCGATAAATTTGAAAATAATAATAATAATAATAATAATAATAATAATAATAATGATTTGGCCGTCGTGGCCCACGTTCTCCAGACGACGCAAGGATTGGTCAATTCACGTCGTTGTTTCGCAGAGGACGACTAAGAAATGTAGAAAGAGTTATAACGCACGTGCACAGCTATTGTTCTCCTCATTAATTCTTTTGCCGTTGCCGTCATGGTTTCGTAAACTCCCTAATGTGCCAGCCCAGACACCATCTGATTGCTACAAGAGCGCAGTTGCTATTCCCCTTCTAGACCATCTACAATTAGAGATGAAAACATACTTCAATCCTACTAATAATGCTGTCTTGTCCAGCCTCTTTAATCTTTTTTCTCAGCTGGTAGCCGTCAGAGACAGAAATCCTGACATTGACGCAGCGCTGGAGATTTATGAGAACAACATTCCTTCTCCTCATGTGGTTGTTGAGCTCTTGCGATGGAAGAGAAAGTGGTGCAGCACTGAGGATGCCGACCTTCCCATCTGTGCAGTTCAGACAGTCGCAGCATGCGATCGAGAGTTCTTTCCTAACATCCACACCTTGATCCGCATTTTGTGCACAGTGCCGATGATGTCAACTGAATATGAGCGTTCATTCAGTGCACTAAGAAGGTTAAAAACATGCCTGAGGTCTACCACGTCAAGCGAGCGAGAGTCTGAGCTGGCGTTGATGAACATCAATTACCACCGAGACATAAATATCAAGGAAGTGATAACAGTGTTTGCTCAAACGGCAACCAAGGCGTCTTCTGTTTGCGTAGCGTAAACGCCAAAGTCTTGTATGTACATAATGTAAAAATTTTAGACCAACCGTTTTCGTTAGAAACAATTTGGAACCACCCCCCCCCCCCGCTAGAAATGCTGGCTACGCCCCTGTATCGTGTTTTATCACAGTGTAATACACGGCTTAGGCTTCTTTATTTGTTTTGTAACATAGTGTATTGCAAGTACGCAATGTAACATTAACCATTTGCAAGTAATGAATGTAAACTGTGTAACGTGGAAAAAAAACTTTTTTTTTATTTCTTGTTATGTTAGAATTTTAGAACGAGGAACTAAAAGACATCGGGAAAACATAAGAGTCAGTCGCAGCTTTGCTGATCAATTTCCGATCTTCTTCGGGCTTTGCTGGTCAGATTTTTGTTTTGATTTCTCTGACGCTTTACTTTCTCCTTGTACAGTCTGTTCTCGTGAAAAGTTAAAGTATTTGATTTTTTTTTCTTACGTGATGAAGAGCACTTCCCGTTTTGTGGTCCGCAGAAATCCCCAGCCTCGTCCCTATGTGCAAATGGTGTTGCGCGCGCTTGCCTCGGGTATAAATATGCAAATTACATGTTGAAATCAACAACAGCGAGAACTTTCAAATGCCTTGAAACTCGCATATTGCAATTGAATAACGCTTTAGCGGTTTAATGCTTGCTAAATCAAAGGACACAAATAGCAGAGAGAGCCCGAAAGAAGCGTAAGAGTTGCTCAAGGCGCAGCCAAGAGCAACTCTAGATTCTTGAGTGCTCTCCAAGCTTCCCAAGTGCATCCATAACTCGATTTACGCACAGCTAAAAGCATGAACCAATTCTTTTATAACATGGCGAAAACAACTTGGGCGCTACACTTTTTTTTTTTTTCTTTTTGACTGCAACTAGTTCTCACGATGCACGGTGGCGGAAAACAAAGGTCTTTATTATCCTAACACGCCACAATTTGTTAAACAACAGTTGAACGAAAGCGCTTAACCTGGTCACTAAAATTGTCAATGAAAAATTCGCTTCTTCGAATTAAGATTATAATGAAAATATAGCCAAATAAAGTACAAATACTGAATGAAAATGTAGACAAACAAAGTCAAAATACTTACGTCGAAGTAAACATTTTTGCCAGGCAAAAGTCAAAGGCTCGAAGTAGGTTTGAGATTGATCAGAATAATCTTCACATTGCCGAAACTTAAATTAAACAAAGGAACTTGCACTAAACGCGACGGAAATTTGCAGCTGAAATGAAACTGCAGACCACATTGCACACGTCATTTTATTGAGCACGGCCGTGCGTACATAAAGATTTTGTTCATGATAGCTCAATAGGATTTAGATAGGACTAGCGCACGCGCTATGTTATAATTATTGTTATAACATAGCGCGCGCGCTAGTCCTATCTAAATCCTATTGAGCCATCATGAACAAAATCTTTATGTACGCACGGCCGTACTCAATAAATGACGTGTGCAATGACGTGTGCAGTTTCATTTCAGCTGCAAATCCCAATTATACCAGGGCCGCGAAGCGGCCTGCCAGTATAATTGAAATTATATAAACAAACGAAGTGAGAAATATATGAGAAAACATTAGGTAGAATCCTGTTTACTGTGTACGAACCACTCTTTAATGCATCTAGAATAAAAGAATATAAAACTGTACCCCCTGGGTAAGAAAAAAGTCACACATGACGTAATACCATAACTCCCTGTGATCGCATATAGACTGCTGACATCTGAGCCTGTCATTTTTTCAACGCTGTGGATGGTTAACACTATTGCTTTTGTATTGGCACCACTGACATGGTACCTTAAGTGTAAAAAGAGGTGTAACCGCCGACAGGGACGGGTGGGTGGGTCCTCATATATTTCTCACTTCGTTTGTTTATATAATTTCAATTATACTGGCAGGCCGCTTCACGGCCCTGGTATAATTGGGATTATATTACACAAACTCCATTCAAAATATATGAGAAAACATTAGGTAGAGTTCAACGCAGAAGGATGGTGCCAATAATAGGCAGACAGTATCAAATAACTGGAAAGACTTTAATGTGATCATAATACTGCAAAGTTGGCAAGGTCCGTAATGGAAGGTGAGGAATTCACTATAACATGAGCATATTGCTTAACGGAAAAACCAAAGTTATGAGCTGTTTCTAAACTCAATGAACGGTAAGTACAAAGTCACTGGAGAACAGCATGTGCAAAATTTGAGCTGTGAACAGGTTTGTATTAAAACTTCTGAAATGTGGAAGGAGACGACCAATCAGCCATCTTCAAAATCTCAGATAATGGGACGTTGGAATTGGCAGCCACAGTGGTTGAAGCTCCACGCAGAGAATGTGCCTTAAAGATATCACTATTAACTCCGGAGGCCCTCAAAAGAGAAAGTAGCCACCTCGCCAAGGATGGAGCTGAAATTGGTTGTGATGCTTCACATACAAGATAAATAATGGATCTGGCTTAGACAAGGGGATAGGTGGAAGAATTGTACGTGTAGCCTTTAAGTAGCAACGTAATGTCTCCACTGGACACAACTTGGAGTTAGAAGGGAAATGTGCGAAGAAAGCCTTTGGTAGTTGATCAGCTGTGCCTCTTTTGCGAGGGGACTAGAACATGAACTCAACACCCTTAGAAAGTATGTGGCAGTGACATAGATCCAGCTTTGTAAGTGCCAAAACTCTTTCAGGACAAGTTAAGGAAAATAATATGGCAAGTTTCCATGACAACTGCTTGAGAGACAGTGACCTATTACTGCCAAGAGATGCGAGATATGTAGTCACCAAACTCACTTCCCAAGTGTGGGAGTATCTAGGTTTAGGGGGCGATTGTTGAACATCCCCTTAAGAAGCTGAATAACTAATGGATTTTGACCCACAGGAAGACCATTCAGTTTGGCGTGAGAGGTGGAGATCGCTGAGCGCGCTACATTAACAGAGCGGTAAGCTGCACCACTGTTGAAGTACTCGGATAAGTATAGCAGAATGTCAGTTAAAGGCGCTGAAAGAGGATCAATCTTTCTCTTAACACACCAGCCACTCCAGCGTCTCCAAGCTGATTGATATGTTTTCCTCGTAGATTGGCAGGAAGCCGAAAGGAGAATCTCTGTAACACTGTCTGGAATGCCCATTGCCTGGTACTGTCCCCGGAGACATGAAACACGGCTAAGTGTAGTCTGGGGAACATGGGATGAATTCTCTGAGGGTCTGCTGGGTCCCTCAGGAGGTGTCTGGAGCTCGGCAGGAGGACTGGATGTTCGATCAGGAGGCTCAGTAGCAGTGGCCACCATGGTTGCGCTGGCCAAATGGGTGCCACTAATATGATGTCCGCTTTCTCCTGAGACACTTTGTGTAGGACAGCTGGGATCAGATTGAAAGGTGGAAAGGCGTAACCCTTGAAGGGTGCCCAGTCCATTGTCAACGCATCCGCGTGTACTGCCTCTGGGTCCAGACGCCAACTGACGTACTGGGGAAGCTGGGCAGATAGGCGAGAAGCAAACAGGTCGATTTCGCACCCCTTGAGAAAGGGGGAAATCGTTTGAGGGTCTATCTTCCACTCGCTGCTGTCGTTGAACACCCTCGATTCCGAGTCGGCTATGGTGTTCAACTTGCCAGGTACGTGCTGAGCTGATATCATGATGTTCCTCTCCAGGCACCATTGCCAGAGTTCCAATGTCAGTGCTAAGAGGCAGGGAGAATGGGTACCGCCTTTGTTGTTCACATGGGCTACAGCCGTTGTGTTGTCCATTCTCAGGCATACCACCTTGTGAGATTGGTTCTTTAGAAAGGACTTTAGGGCCAGGAAGGCAGCCTTGAGCTCCAATACATTTATGTGCTGGGTGCGTTCGCTGTCTGACCAAGCCCGTTTGTGCGTTGACTTTCGCAGACTGCGCCCTATCCTGTCTTGGATGCATCGGTTGTTATAACAATGTTGGAGCTGGAGGTCTTATTGAGCTGCCGTTCACAGAGGTGATGTTGGACACCCACCAATGAAGTTCTTCCAAGGAGTTGTGATCCAGAGTAATAAGCACATCGAAGTTCTGGTTGCTCGAATGTAGAGCTTGGATCATTCTGATTTGCAAGTATCGAAAATGAAGAGGAGCTTGCCAAATTGCTGGGCGACACGACTCTAGAGTGCCTAGTACACTTGCTATTTGACGAGCAGGTATAGTTCGAGATACCTTTGCCTTTAAGCAAAGGGATTTCACCTTTGCAACTTTCCTCCTGTGGGAGGCTTAGTGCTTCTACAGTAGAGTCGATTACAAAGCCCAGGAATGTTATTATTTGGGTCGTAATCAAACATGACTTTTCCAGATTGACAGTGAAGCCTAGGCTTTCCAAGAGGGATACAGCCATAGCTGTGTGACTCTGTGCCTCCTGGTAAGTCGACCCCAAGATAAGAAAGTCGTCCAGATAGAGGATCATGCGGACACCCCGTTTGCAAAGAAATGCTGCTACAAGTTTTAAAAGTTTGGTGAAGATCCTTGGTGCAGTATTTAAGCCAAAACAGAGGCCTTGAAAGGTGTAACATTTGTTTCTCCAAAGGAGTTGAAGGAACTTTTGAGAGTCCTTGTGGACTGGGACTGAAGAATAAGCGTCTTTCAGATCCAGGGTGGTCATATAATCGCCTTTTTGAAGTAGAGACTTAAAACAATGAGTGCTTTCCATCTGGAAGTGAGAGTTTTCCACGAACTCGTTCAGGAAACTCAAGTCTATCACAGGTTGAAAAGTTCCACCCTTCTTGGGGACAAATGACTGAAGAAACCTTCTCTTATTGGGGGAATTTCTGCAATAGCCCCCTTGGTGAGGAGGTTCTCCACCTCTGAATCTATGAGGGTGGCATTTACTTGGTTGGGACTTGTAACTGCAATGGTAAATTGAAACTGGTTTGCAACGCAACAGAATTTGGTAACCCAAAACAATACTGAGGATGTCTGGGTCAGAGGTTATTTCCCTCCAGTTGTCTATGAATGAGTCGATTCTTTTGCCTCCGGTTTGGGGGCACAAAAGGAATGCCCGTTTTTTGAACAGTTGTTGTACTTAGAGTAGGAGCCAGCAAAGGGCTTCTCCTTGTTAGGAGGACGCGATGACCCTAAGCATGGGCGCTTAGCAGGCCAGGAGGCTGCACCCAAGTTCTTTGCGAGGCCCCTTGAAAGGTCTGCTTGCTTTGATGCAATACTTGGAAAGTCGTCCCCGAAAAGCAATCGCTTAGCATTGGGGAGAGGCTGGTCAGCCAGGCCAA
>JAHPZR010010436.1:0-10000 GCA_019787425.1 Platygyra sinensis | reverse complement strand
GAATGTTTTTCCAAGATGGTTGAACCAACCGAGTCATGCAAGTCTTCTGCTTCTCTTCCTTACATCAAAGGTGTAACCGAGCCTTTGACACGAGTCCTCAAAAAACATCATGTTACATTTGTAAGCAAAGCATTGATCACCCCGTGACGGCAACAGTTCCCGGCCCTGAAGTCTCGACCTTCCCAGGATTTGGAGACAAACGCCATGTACAAAATTTCTTGTGCCAATTGTTTGTGGTGCTACAATGGAGAAATGGGCAGTTTTTCAACACCAAAAATGTCAAAACAGTGACAAAAGGCTTTAGGATTGCAAATCATGCCTGGTCTCAGGATCACGCTTTTGACTTTGAAAACCCTTCTATCATTGATAAAGGTGGTTTTAGAACAGGAAAGGCACTGGAAGCGTGGCATACCAAACTCCCAATGCGGATGTCCATTATTTAACAAATATTCATAATTATTAAAAACTGGATCATTGGATAATGCAATTCGAGAGTTTTTCATTGGCTTAGCCATTATGGTATATGAGCCATTATACCATGATCTACAAAAATGGCGAGCGTGAATGCGTGATTTTTGGGCCTTTGGGTCTTCGAAGGGTAAAATGTGAGTAAGAAGAAGCAAAGAAAAATAAAACAAAATGCGTGAAATTGCAAAAATACTTAAAAATGTGGCAGAATTTGTGGCACAGTGCTACTCTTCCAGATAAAAAGACACATTTTGCGTTAGGAGAGCAAAACAAACATTTCCTGGCACGACCCCCTCTTATATCAAACATGAAAAACCGCGTTTGAACACATTTCCAAACACTGACAAGCAAGTTGAAAATACGACAGGGAGTGGAGTATTATTGACGATCTTCTGCATGCTTGGAAATGTTGTCTGTGTCTTGAGTGTTCGATATATCTTCTGAATTGAATCTAAAAGGGGAGCAAAATGGACAAATAAAATCATGAAAAATATATGCCAATTGTTGTCAGATATCCAAACACCATCAAGGTCATGATTCCTCTCCTTAAACTTGATGAATTATATGAGTTCGAGAATATTGTGGTAAGGTTTTCGGAAGTGATGCGAAGCATGAAAATTAAATGACATGTTTTGTGCACGCCTATCAAAGCAAGAGTTTATTGCTTTTCACGGCCATTTACGCAACAATTGTATCGAGACAAAAAAGATGAGCTTAGCATCGGCCAAGTTTACTGGAGTATTGGACAAGATTCAAATGTAAGGTAACTTTAGACCCAAAAAGATAGCTGTTATCCTTTTTGTTTTTGGGTAAGAGTCAGTGTGTCGGTTTCAGGATTATCCCATTGATTACTGTTACTTTTTTCATTCATTCTGTCGCTTTTGTTGTGTATTTACCAGCGTTTTCAATCGATATTTCGCATCAAAAGCTGTGCATTACGAAATTAACATTAACAGGCTAAGCGACAATTACTCACGAGTTTGTTTTCCATATAACTCAAGTATAATAGCTGATTCCTGAGATTCGGTGAACCAATCAGAATACAAAAAATGCATTATTCCACGTTCAGAATTTAATGTTATTCAATCTCCTGTTTTAAGATTCTCTGAATTATAGTTGCAGAGATTACTTTGTTTTGTTCGTGTTTTTTTTTTGTTTTTTTTTTTTTCTAAAGAATAATTTTATACATATGCTGCTGTTTTCTAGCTCTTACGAAATGTCGGACCAGTAACAGTACTAATGGAAGCCCATCAGATTGCTTTTTATGTTTACTTGATAAGTAAATCGTCGTCCAGACGAAGTAAATGTTTATCGGAACTAACAGTTTAATATTTCTATTTAATTTTTACGTCTAATTGTAATAGAAGAAAGAGAAGAAGAGCAACAAAATCAGCAGGGAATAGAGGATAATGTACAACATGATGATGTGGAAGGTATTTTCTTTTTGACGTAATTAGTTTCACAAGTGATAATAGCAACTATCAATGGTCATCTTTTATTCATTCTGAACAATAATATGAAGCAATTTCTAAAGCGATTTCTGATCGATTGATTGATGACTTTCGTTCTCTTGTTTCTTTGTTTCTTCTAAGGAGTTGGCGAAGGAAGAATGGTAGAGTTGGCACCTGTTGGCTTGCCTCCTCCGGAACAAGGTAACTTATCTTTGGATTACTTATTTGTTCATTTTCTTCTTTATCTGTGGAGGAAAATTTTTACCTAATATTTTGAAATCCATTTCCATTAAAGTAAACAGCAAAATTTATCACGCCAGGCTGTATTTTTTGTGATGCCAGCCCATATAATTTACTTGTTATTGCATGTACTATTTCAAGACTATATTTTGTTACTGCAAGAGGCGACAAGATTGTCGTCTCTTGCTTTATGCCTGTCTTAAGTTTGGAGCATGAAAAGATGTCACTAATGAGAAAGATCTGCTTACTAGTTTGCGATCCTTTTAGTAAATTTCAACCCCGTAAAAAAAAACAAACAAAAAAACAAAAAAACACAGGCTGAGACAAATGGCAACAAAACCAGGAGGGAATAGATGAAATGAGGAACCTGATGGGGCGAAAAGTATTTAATTGAGTTATTTGATAGACATGTAACTTACTTGGTTTTCATTTGTACCAAGAAGAGGGATGCGGAATGATGGAGTTGACAGTTGTCGGTTTGCCTCCTCCAGAACAGGTAATTTAATTTTTTGATGTAATATATCAAAAACGAGTGCGAGTGTTTCATCAGGGGTTCCAAACACCGAGAAAGTGATGAAAGCACGAGGCCGCAGGCCGAGTGCTTTTATTGTTTCGAGGTGTTTGGAACCCCTGATGAAACACGAAGCACGAGTTTTTGATATGGCTTCTCAAATGAAACAATAGGAAATTATGCAGTGACATGTTTTCGCAAACGAAACAATAAGAAATTATGCAGTGTTAAATATTTCCCCTTTTCCGAAAGAACGCGTTTGTATGCATGATTCATTAGCGTCCAACCATGAGCGAGGAAGGAGTGGCACGGTGTAGGAGCCAAAAATGGTTTACGAAGAAGAGAATTAAGTCAAGAAAGTCGTCCCCGTCATCAAGGTATAAAACAAATACGCGTAAACTATTTTAACGAATAGCGAATTACTCGGGTAAAGAAAAATATCCATTCCTTCGGGAGGTTCGTTCAGATATTAACTGATTTACATTAGGTTTCAAAGCGCTGGACTTACATATTAAGGAAATCGTTATGCTTGAGTCTGAATTGTTGGCAAAGAAAATTTGTCATTGAATTGGAGCAAAACGTAGGTAAGGAGATATCCACCGAAAACTGTTTATGAAACAGTATTTAGTATCGGACGCTATGTGTATTTAAAACAGTTTTAATTTCCAATTTCATGAGTTTTATTGTTAAAATTATTTTATTAAAATGCAAGTTCCCAAGGATGCTAATTTTTTTTAAATCCTGTTCTTATGCTTAATTTCTTTTGTTTTGACGCGTGAATCTTGATATCCAATGAGGAATCAGATGAAAGTAACGTGTGGTTTGGATACGATATCCAAAACACGTTTGGTTTTCATCAGGTTTTCATTGGGTATCAAAACTCATGCACGTGAGGAATTTAGTAATTTTTTATTGGCTATCAAACTTATGAATTATTAATGAGTGTGAGAACATTCCTTTTCTCAATCTTCTCACAAACTGATTCGACATTATAATCTTATTCTCATTCTGTTTAGCCTACGACAAGTCCCTTATTTTCCCAGTGTTAAGATCCACTCACAATATGTCGTCGTCGGAATTTGAATTCTGAAACGCATCAAATATTTTCTATCCACATTACACCAAAGAAATTTGTATAATACCATGAAAATCACTGGCTATTTTGGATTTGTGGTTGAGGAAAACTTGGTCACAGAGATCACATGATTATCGAGACGCCGTCGTTTTCTAAATGTTTTCCGCTTTTGAAAAGCGTTTCCGAAAAAGCTCCGTTTTTGTGATGGATTTCTGTGGACGGTAGGCCTAATCGTAGAAATAAAATTGCGTTTTCAAATTTTTGAGGCAAATTGCAAGTATCTCCTTAGTCGAGGGTGCGAGTTACTCTTACACATAAAATACTAGTGCATCAGGCTCAGTCGATTGGCCAAGCATGTGAATTTCAGTTAGCAAAACAATGGTTTTGCATGTGCGTTATTTTTTGGTACATTTCTTTCTCGTCCTCTGCAAAACAACGACGTGAAATGACTAAATTCCACTCAGAGAACGCGAACCGCAATGGCTAGTTTTCGTATTTTCCTCTGGAACGTAACGCCGTTGGTGTATATTTAGCCTGAGTAAGCTTTTAGACCGATGAAGTACTGTACAGATTTACACAGTTGTGACACAATCTCGACATTTGAAGGTAAAATATGAATTCATTTTTTACAAGGCGTCGTCCCCGCCGTCGCCGTCGTCATTGCTAAAAATCCCTAATATGAGACTCGTGGCGGCAGAGAAAGAAACCAAGTGTTTTCTTCTACTATACTTTACAATAGTGTCACCGATTCAAGTAATAGAACAATTATTTTTCAACTCGTAAGATCATAAGACTGTAACGCCTTCATATAGAGATTTGTTATGTTTTCAGAACAAGCTTCTGCTCACTGTGGGTCTGCCTACATCTTTCTTGTGCGTTTCTTCGCTAGTCGAAAGTAAATACTTTTTCCCATACATTAATTCAATTCTGTGAGACAGTTTCAACTTCACGTTGCCCCCACTGCAAGTAACGACATTTAAGCAGGACAATATGACCACTTTGATCACACCGACACTGTAGAATGATAAAAGAAATTAGTGTCAGCTGGTGTTCATCTGCAAGGTGGTAATTACTGTCTTTAACTGCTCTGTAAGGAATATCCCTCACTAACTCATTTTGAAACTGAATAGTTGATTCCCTTTCTTTTTTAAATGCAGAACAAAGAAAAAAAAGATATATCTGTCGTTCGAGGTTAATAAATGAAAATGCATTACATTGCCAATAAACAAACTTCGACTAATCTGATGAGCTTTCATAATTATGGAACAGTGATTTTGCTTAATTGTAGGACCTGCTCGCAGATAAGACAGTGGCAAATGGTTAACGCACACTAACTAGTTATGCGATGTTTCGAGGCATTTGAAATATCCTGTGTCGAGTAACAGGATTTTTCAGTAACCACAAGAATGCTAAAGCGATTATGTTTGCAAAGACAAACAAGAATATAGAAGGTGTGCCACTAAGTGCGATAGGATTTCCATTCCATAACTGCTCTCTTGGTAGTTTCCAAGTTTCGGTTGCTGTTTGACAAGTTACACGATGTTTGGTTAATATTTTTCTCTTTCAGCATCAGCAAATTTGAACTGAATCGAATGACCGTCTCATTCGCTGCCAGCTACACTTTTGGTGTGACAATCTGATATTAACAATTTTGAATACAATCTGTTGGATATCGCCGAATATGCAATGACCTACCAGCCTGTTGTTTAGCTTTTAATAATGTAGCTAAACAACAGGCTGGTAGGTCATTGCATATTCGGCGATATCCAACAGATTGTATTCAAAATTGTTAATATCAGATTGTCACACCAAAAGTGTAGCTGGCAGCGAATGAGACGGTCATTCGATTCAGTTCAAATTTGCTGATGCTGAAAGAGAAAAATATTAACCAAACATCGTGTAACTTGTCAAACAGCAACCGAAACTTGGAAACTACCAAGAGAGCAGTTATGGAATGGAAATCCTATCGCACTTAGTGGCACACCTTCTATATTCTTGTTTGTCTTTGCAAACATAATCGCTTTAGCATTCTTGTGGTTACTGAAAAATCCTGTTACTCGACACAGGATATTTCAAATGCCTCGAAACATCGCATAACTAGTTAGTGTGCGTTAACCATTTGCCACTGTCTTATCTGCGAGCAGGTCCTACAATTAAGCAAAATCACTGTTCCATAATTATGAAAGCTCATCAGATTAGTCGAAGTTTGTTTATTGGCAATGTAATGCATTTTCATTTATTAACCTCGAACGACAGATATATCTTTTTTTCTTTGTTCTGCATTTAAAAAAGAAAGGGAATCAACTATTCAGTTTCAAAATGAGTTAGTGAGGGATATTCCTTACAGAGCAGTTAAAGACAGTAATTACCACCTTGCAGATGAACACCAGCTGACACTAATTTCTTTTATCATTCTACAGTGTCGGTGTGATCAAAGTGGTCATATTGTCCTGCTTAAATGTCGTTACTTGCAGTGGGGGCAACGTGAAGTTGAAACTGTCTCACAGAATTGAATTAATGTATGGGAAAAAGTATTTACTTTCGACTAGCGAAGAAACGCACAAGAAAGATGTAGGCAGACCCACAGTGAGCAGAAGCTTGTTCTGAAAACATAACAAATCTCTATATGAAGGCGTTACAGTCTTATGATCTTACGAGTTGAAAAATAATTGTTCTATTACTTGAATCGGTGACACTATTGTAAAGTATAGTAGAAGAAAACACTTGGTTTCTTTCTCTGCCGCCACGAGTCTCATATTAGGGATTTTTAGCAATGACGACGGCGACGGCGGGGACGACGCCTTGTAAAAAATGAATTCATATTTTACCTTCAAATGTCGAGATTGTGTCACAACTGTGTAAATCTGTACAGTACTTCATCGGTCTAAAAGCTTACTCAGGCTAAATATACACCAACGGCGTTACGTTCCAGAGGAAAATACGAAAACTAGCATTGCGGTTCGCGTTCTCTGAGTGGAATTTAGTCATTTCACGTCGTTGTTTTGCAGAGGACGAGAAAGAAATGTACCAAAAAATAACGCACATGCAAAACCATTGTTTTGCTTATTAAACCTTTTGTTTAGTGACGCTCTTGTCGCCGTCGCCGTCCTGGGTTTGCTAAAATTCACACACTTGGCCAATCGACTAAGCCTGAGCCACTAGTAGTTCATGTGTAGGTTATTATCTAGCACCCACGACTAAGGAAGTATTCGCACTTTGCCTTACAAATTTAAATCGCAGTTTTATTTCTACGATTAGGCCTACCGTCCACACAGATCCATTACCAAAACGGAGCTTTTTCGAAAACGCTCTTCAAAACCGGAGAAACATTCTAAAAAAACGACGGCGTCTCGATAATTATGTGACTTCTGTGACCGAGTTTTCCACAACCACAAGTCCAAAATAGCCGGTGGTTTTCATGGTATTACAAATTTCTTTTGTGTAATGTGGATGGAAAATATTTGATGCGCCAATAAAAAATGGCTAAATTCGTCACGTGCATGAGTTTTGATACCCAATGAAAACCTAGATGAAAACCACACGTGTTTTGGATATCGTATCCAAACCACACGTTGCTTTCATCTGATTCCTCATTGGATATCAAGATTCACGCATCAAAACAAAAGAAATTAAGCATAAGAACAGAATTTAAAAAAATTAGCATCCTTGGGAACTTGCATTTTAATAAAATAATTTTAACAATAAAACTCATGAAATTGGAAATTAAAACTGTTTTAAATACACATAGCGTCCGATACTAAATACTGTTCCATAAACAGTTTTCGGTGGATATCTCTTTACCTACGTTTTGCTCCAATTCAATGACAAATTTTCTTTGCCAACAATTCAGACTCAAGCATAACGATTTCCTTAATATGTAAGTCCAGCGCTTTGAAACCTAATGTAAATCAGGTAATATCTGAACGAACCTCCCGAAGGAATGGATATTTTTCTTTACCCGAGTAATTCGCTATTCGTTAAAATAGTTTACGCGTATTTGTTTTATACCTTGATGACGGGGAATACGACTTTCTTGACTTAATTCTCTTCTTCGTAAACCATTTTTGGCTCCTACACCGTGCCACTCCTTCCTCGCTCGTGGTTGGACGCTAATGAATCATGCATACAAACGCGTTCTTTCGGAAAAGGGGAAATATTTAACACTGCATAATTTCTTATTGTTTCGTTTGCGAAAACATGTCACTGCATAATTTCCTATTGTTTCATTTGAGAAGCCATATCAAAAACTCGTGCTTCGTGTTTCATCAGGGGTTCCAAACACCTCGAAACAATAAAAGCACTCGGCCTGCGGCCTCGTGCTTTCATTACTTTCTCGGTGTTTGGAACCCCTGATGAAACACTCGCACTCGTTTTTGATATATTACCTTGTTCTGTGAGGACGGCAAACCGACAACTGTCAACTCCATCATTCCGCATCCCTCTTCTTGGTACAAATGAAAAGCAAGTAAGTTACATGTCTATCAAATAACTCAATTAAATACTTTTCGCCCCATCAGGCTCCCCATTTTCATCTATTCCCTCCTGGTTTTGTGCCATTTGTCTTTGCCTGTTTTTTTTGTTTGTTTGTTTGTTTTTTTTACGGGGTTGAAAGGTACTAAAAGTATCGCAAAATAGTTAGCAAATCTTTCTCATGAGTGCCATCTATTACCTTTTTATGTTCCAAACTTAAGACAGGCATAATGCAAGGGACGACAATCTTGTCGCCTCTTGCAGTAACAAAATATAGTCTTGAAATAGTACATGCAATAACAAGTAAATTATATGGGCTGGCATCACAGAAAATACAGCCTGGCGTGATAAATTTTGCTGTTTACTTTAATGGCAATGGATTTCAAAATATTAGGTAAAAATTTTCCTCCACAGAAAAAGAAGAAAATGAACAAATAAGTAATCCAAACATAAGTTACTTGTTTCGGAGGAGGCAAGCCAACAGGTGCCAACTCTACCATTCTTCCTTCGCCAACTCCTTAGAAGAAACAAAGAAACAAGAGAACGAAAGCTCATCAATCAATCGATCAGAAATCGCTTTAGAAATTGCTTCATATTATTGTTCAGAATGAATAAAAGATGACCATTGATAGTTGCGATTATCACTTGTGAAACTAATTACGTCAAAAAGAAAATACCTTCCACATCATCATGTTGTACATTATCCTCTATTCCCTGCTGATTTTGTTGCTCTTCTTCTCTTTCTTCTATTACAATTAGACGTAAAAATTAAATAGAAATATTAAACTGTTAGTTCCGATAAACATTTACTTCGTCTGGACGACGATTTACTTATCAAGTAAACATAAAAAGCAATCTGATGGGCTTCCATTAGTACTGTTACTGGTCCGACATTTCGTAAGAGCTAGAAAACAGCAGCATATGTACAAAATTATTCTTTAGAAAAAAAAAAAAAAAAAAAAAAAACACGAACAAAACAAAGTAATCTCTGCAACTATAATTCAGAGAATCTTAAAACAGGAGATTGAATAACATTAAATTCTGAACGTGAATAATGCATTTTTTGTATTCTGATTGGTTCACCAAATCTCAGGAATCAGCTATTATACTTGAGTTATATGGAAAACAAACTCTGTGAGTAATTGTCGCTTAGCCTGTTAATGTTAATTTCGTAATGCACAGCTTTTGATGCGAAATATCGATTGAAAACGCTGGTAAATACACAACAAAAGCGACAGAATGAATGAAAAAAGTAACAGTAATCAATGGGATAATCCTGAAACCGACACACTGACTCTTACCCAAAAACAAAAAGGATAACAGCTATCTTTTTGGGTCTAAAGTTTACCTTACATTTGAATCTTGTCCAATACTCCAGTAAACTTGGCCGATGCTAAGCTCATCTTTTTGTCTCGATACAATTGTTGCGTAAATGGCCGTGAAAAGCAATAAACTCTTGCTTTGATAGGCGTGCACAAAACATGTCATTTAATTTTCATGCTTCGCATCACTTCCGAAAACCTTACCACAATATTCTCGAACTCATATAATTCATCACGTTTAAGGAGAGGAATCATGACCTTGATGGTGTTTGGATATCTGACAACAATTGGCATATATTTTTCATGATTTTATTTGTCCATTTTGCTTCCCCTTTTAGATTCAATTCCGAAGATATATCGAACACTCAAGACACAGACAACATTTCCAGAAGCAAGCAGAAGATCGTCAGTAATACTCCACTCCCTGTCGTATTTTCAACTTGCTTGCCAGTGTTTGGAAATG
>JAHPZR010010435.1:5000-10489 GCA_019787425.1 Platygyra sinensis | reverse complement strand
AAAATCTTGTCGTTGTCCATCAACGGTGGAGACATTGTGTTCAAAGACTCTCTCTGCTTCTTTCAGATGCCGCTGTCCGCCTTCCCCAAAGCCTTCGGGCTCACGGAACAAAAGAAAGGCTTCTTTCCCCATTTCTTCAACACCCCAGCCAATCAGAACTATGTCGGACCCTTGCCGGACAAGGAACATTACGACCCGCAAGGCATGTCCACCGACCGAGCCCGAGAATTCCATCGGTGGTACGACGCGCACGATCCCGAGTACGTCTTCGAGTTTCAAAAAGAACTCGAGGCCTACTGCCAATCCGACGTGCTGCTCCTCAAAGGAGCCTGCGAAGTGTTCTGTCAGGAATTCGAAGCGATCAGCGGTTTCAACCCCCTCGAACGATGCATCACCATCGCCTCTGCGTGCAATCTCTTCTACCGCACCAAACACATGCCCGAACGCGTCCTGGCCTCCGAACCCATCAGCGGATGGCACGCCCAAGCCAAACCCCATTCCCTCGCCGCCCTGGAATGGTTGACTCATCTCAACCGGAAACCCGACGTGAACATCCGTCACGCACTTAACGGAGGGGAACACGTGATCCTTCACGGAGTCAAAACCTATTACGTGGACGGGTACGACGAACGGACGCGCACCGTGTACGAATTCAACGGATGCTTCTGGCACGGGTGCCCCAAGTGTTTCCCGAACCGCGAAAAGACACGTCACAAGATGTGCGATCAAACCATGCATGACGTGTACGTAGCCACTCGTCTCAAACAGGATGCCTTGCTCGCCGAGGGTTACAGCGTGGTAGTCATGTGGGAATGTGAATGGACGAGACTCAAGCAAAAGGACGAGACCGTGCGTCAACTCGTCGACTCCTTCGAACTCGTGTCCAGGCTCCAACCCCGAGACGCGTTTTTCGGGGGACGCACCAATGCCGTCAAGCTGTATCACGTGGTCGTCGACGGTGAAAAGATCTATTACTACGATTTCACCTCCCTCTACCCTTGGACCAACAAAAACTGTCCCTACCCGGTCGGGCATCCCGTCGCCATCCACGAACCCGAGGGCACCGACATCGCCTCTTACTTCGGTCTGGTGAAATGCAAGATCCTTCCTCCCTACGGTCTGTACCATCCCGTCTTACCTCACCGCAGTGGAGGGAAACTCACCTTTCCGCTTTGCAGAACTTGCGTCGAACAAGAACAACCCAAACCGCTGACCGCACGCAGTTATCGTTGCGGGCACACCGACGAGGCGCGGTGTCTTGTGGGTACCTGGCCGACTCCCGAATTGCAGGAAGCCATCGATCGAGGGTACGTCATCCAACACGTGTACGACATCTGGCACTTCCCGCGCAAATCCGACAGCATGTTCTCCTCGTACATCGACACCTTCCTGAAAATCAAACAAGAAGCCAGCGGATGGCCCGACTGGGTGGGTGACGATCCCGACAAACGTCGACAATACATCGACGAGTACCGAGTCAAGGAAAAGATCCAACTCGAAGCCGACAAGATCCAGAAAAATCCCGGTCGACGTTCCCTCGCCAAAATGATGCTCAATAGTTTCTGGGGCAAGTACGGGCAACAAGGCAACAAGAGTCAAGTGGAAGCCATCTCGTCCCCGGCCAAACTGTACGAACTACTCAACGACGACAGTCGAGAACTGCAAACCCTGCGCGTCATGAACGACGAGATGATCGAAGTGGTCTACAAACGCGTCGACGAAGAAGAAACCGTCCAAGTCAACATCAACATCTTCGTGGCCTGCTTCACCACGTGCTGGGCCCGACTCAAACTCTACCGAGAGGGACTCAGTCGACTCCAACCCGAACAGGTCTTGTACTTCGACACCGATTCCATCATCTTCTCGCATCGACCCGGTCAACCCATGCTGCCTTTAGGAGATCATCTCGGCGAATTCACCAGCGAACTCAAACCCGACGATCACATCGTCGAATTCGCTGCCGCTGGCCCCAAGAATTACGGGTACAAGACCCATCAAGGGAAAGTCGAATGCAAGGTACGCGGGTTCACCCTCAACACCCGCGGGCAAGCTCAATTGAATTACGAAGTCCTCAAACAAAACGTCATCGACGAAGTCACGCAACCCGAAGAAGACCCGAGAGAAATCCGAGTGCACAACCCGCACAAGATCAAACGAAACGCCGACACGAAAACCCTGTCCACCGTCGAAGAAACCAAGCGATACAAAGTCGTCTTCGACAAACGCGTCGTCGATCCCGACACGTTCCTCTCGTATCCCTACGGTTACGAAAAACAGGTCACCATCCTGGACGAAGATCTCAGTCAAGCCCAGGCAGCCCAACTCGACGATGTAGACATGCACAATGTAGAATTACTCATGGATCTCGTATGAAATTGTCAATAAAAACCGTTTTTTCATGTCAATACGGTGTCTGTGGTCACTTCCGGTTTGCCATGACGTCACTTCCGGTTTCGATGACGTCACTTCCGGTTTGATGACGTCACTTCCGGTTTCGATGACGTCACTTCCGGTTTGCCTCGCTCCCATGTTGGCCGCGCGGGACTAGATCCCAACCTCAAACTCGGTCCCAGGGATTTGTAATGGCCTCACGGTCAAGCCGGTCACGTGGGCCAAATACGGCTCTCTGATTGGTCCAAATTTGAAATCCTGCGCTCTGATTGGTTAGGCCGTAAACCGCCCCCCTTAACTACTGAGCGGCACTCGGAACATATTTCGACATTCGTTTACTTCAGCTCAATTTTAATACATCATTGTTCGTTTACTCCCAAAAGAGCACACTAGCTGGCAGTCATGTTTCGTACAAAAAGTCAGAAAATAATTATTTGATTTCGGTGAAGTTAATTTTCCTATAGGATTTTGCCGGCATCGGTTGTACGGTGTCATCGCGGGCGATAAAAAAAACCTTGATTCTGGTACGACTAGATAAGTCCCAGATAAGTGTTTGCCCAGTTCTCGAAAGCACAACAGAGGTGAAATGTAAACAAAAGTATCGGGTTACAGTCGCCATAAATGCAAATTAGAGTCAAGCTTTTTGTCCTCAATGAAAACGCAGCAAAACATTTACATTTGGATCCCTGCCGTAAGATTACTCAGTGAAAATAAGCCATCCAAATAAACGAGATGCCAAAGGAATATTTCAAACTTTATTCCTCCAGAGCTAACATTTGAGAGAACCTAAAACATATCTTGCAATATCAAGAGAAAAAAACTGGAAAAAAAAACAGAGGTGTCAAACTCTGCAAATTACAAGCGGATAACAGCGGAAGCCACACAGAAATATGACCTCTAACGGCTTTACTCTGACGAAATGTCTCCCTGAAAACACAGGATTAGTGCTTAGCGAAATATTCAAAGATCCTCCGATCGTACCATACAAAAGGGGCAAAACTTCCTAAGCGGCTACTACACGTGAATGGGAGTCGCGCAGGCCTGTCACCTTATTGTTATCCTTGGGTAATTCTGACGATCGGAAGGTACTATACTGATTTAGCTATTTAGTCGCAAATGAACCACATTGGCCTCGAATTTCGATCTAGTATACTTCAGGACTCTCTGAGCTGTTTTTCCCCCAAAATCCATCTTCAGGATCTCTGAAAGCGTTTTCAATTTGATTTAGATCATAATCTCGGCCATTTCGAAGCGAGCTAATTTAATCGAGCTGAAATAGTAATGGAGGCCGGCAAATACAAACGCTTTTCAGGGACGCTTGAACTCGAGATCTAAACCAAGGACAAAGCTCGTGGCAAAGACGCCGATCCCGCAAGTCCTCGCGCCCGTGTCCCTTTGCTGGCCTCCCATGAGCGTTTGCGGGAAAAACGTCGATCCCTTGCTGGCGTGCAAGCGATCAAATCGAGATTTTTTGCGGCTATATACCGGAAATACCTACATTCTCTCTTCTTCTCTCTCTATTACGCGGGGAGTCCTAAGGTGCCTCCTCGGGTTTTTGGCCCTCTGGGGCCAAAAACCCTGCGGGGGCAATTAGGGTGAAACTGCTGACTTTGCTGATAACCAGGATAGTATTACTAAGCCGGACGTTTCCATCTTGATGTTCATTAGGTTCTCGTGTCTGGTATCGCCGGTTAAAGAGCACTCCATCGTACAAATCACCATGCATATTCGAATTTCTAATAAGAATAAAAATAATTTTGGTTTTAGCCGCTGTTAAAATGGCCGGCCAGCTAGTGAACAGGTAGAGAAATCAATAGAAATACATAAAATACTCACAGCTTTGCCCGAAATTCCGCCATATCCACAGTCTCAAAGTCACAGTTATTCATTCCGGCGCGAACGAGACTGTCCGTTTGGCGCAAATGAAAGCTGCGAAGAAACGGTTACGCGTTCCTGTCAAACGGAGTATTGTGATTGGCTCATCTACCTTGGGCATCCAAACACCATTGCAACTTACCACGTTAAATGTCATGGGCGCTTCCTATGATGTTTTTGACGTATCCATGGATATTTAACACGGGAAATTTACCTCGGGAAACGTCGGTCACACTACTAAATACAGTTTCCCGTGGTAAAAGGACAATTTACCGCGGTAAAAGTGCCCCGTGTAACCGCACCTATTATCTGTTCCGAGAAGCGAACAGTTTTTCGAGAGCGAAGCTCGAGGAAAACTGTGAGCTACGAGGAACAGATTATGTCCAAGGACAGATATCCGAACATATTTTCGCTCCAAATGGAGACTTTTGTCTTTCTTATCCTTCAAATCTTTTTCGCAACGCGCGCAGTATAGAAAATTGGGGGATATCCCGGCGATATCCCCCATTTTTGGCTGGGGAATATTCGGTCACGTGACGTGTTTAGACAAATCGCGCGCGAGCGAAAAGATTTCATGGATTGTAATGAATAACTTTTAGATTGATAAGACAATTCTCTAGAGAATATCACGTGGTCTGTAATTGGAAAAAAGCCGCCAAGTTAAAAAGGTCTTATTCAAATAAAACGTTTAAAACAAAAATAAAAGTCGTGTTCTGACTACTGGTGATAACTGTAGCGCTGATCATCGCGCAGGTACGAACTTTAACCCCTAAAAGGCACAACGAGATCCCCCGGTCATTGTTATATGCGAGTCCCCCCTCCACTGGGCTTAATTCCGGACTCTTGACCAGGTCTCTAACCTGGGAATTCAGTCCAGGTTACGTTTACCGAGGTGGAAGCAACAGTACACATTCTCTTCCTTGCTGCACTGGTTGCTGGAGTTTAGAGAAGCTTAACAAGATAGTTGCCGATGACTCATCCCATTTAACAACAACAACAACAATTTATTTACCCCATAAACTTACTTACATGCAGATAAATTATTCAAATAGATAGAGATAGATATAGGGGGTCTGGCTGCCTGAAATAACTAGGAAGTTAAAAGGGGCAGGCAGCCAGTATCACAATTTGTTTAGGATAATTTAGGTCGGACACACATACGCACACATAAACATCACAAAAAAAAAAGAAAATAGAAGTAATAATAAACGAAGACATTGAAA
>JAHPZR010010433.1:45000-48903 GCA_019787425.1 Platygyra sinensis | reverse complement strand
ACCCTTTCCTCGTTTATGCCTGCAAGGCAGGGAATATTTGTTAGGGATACACTTGGCCTTGTTTTAGGAAAGTGTTGCAAAGTTAGGCATAGCGTGACAAAGCCTTACAGTTACAAACAATTTCAGAATTAAGAAGATTGGTTACATATTACAGTCGGAAATATAATCTATGCATAACCACGGTAGCCACGGTAAATATCTCTACTACGTGTCGCTTGGAATATAGAAAACTTAGTTCTTGATATCCGTTTTAAAACATGTGGGAATATTAGTTTCTCACTCACTCTCCGAGGGGCCCAGGGGTAGACTGATGCATTAGAGGGTGTAAAATATCAAGTCTTTATCAAAGCGGAGCGCGCCCGGGAGAAATTCCCGTGAATAGAAGGGTTGTTGTATTTTGCACGAACTATCTTTTAAATCCCACCAAACAACCTACTATACCCCATAACAATTTAAATTGATTTCACTCGATAAAGCTTCAAATATATTCATCGTACAGTTCATTAGGTAACTGTTGACATACTTAATACAGTTCTCCCCTTCGGCAGCATTACGTGAACTTTAGCGTAAATAATGCTGGTACGATATTTGTTTTGAAATCCAATGTGTTGTGGCAAATGATTTCATTGCTAATGTTGTAGCTCAGCGTTTGTTGAAACTTTAGACAAGATAGTTATTTTTGTAACCACGCCAAAGTAATATTATATCGTGTTTGGAGATATCTTTTTAGCGTGAGTATTTCTGTGCTATGCTCTAATGTGCAGAGAATGGCATGTTTTTGGCAAGATAAACGCATCACCTTTTAACCCGAGACAGTATGTTATTGTATTTAGCGCGAATTTCTGCTAAAAAGCAATACTGAGAATTGTTAGATCTTTTTCATAGGAGTAATATGCAAGTGGAGTTCTTTTTTATTTACTTGGTGAAATAAGGTGAAACAGAGATGTTTGGGAAGAACGTATGTGTTGTTGTGTTGTTTAACGATAACCAGATGTCGATGTAATTGTATGGGGGATAAGTTGTTAAGTGAATTTGTCATCATATGTCACAGGTGAAATCATGCGATTGTGAAACATGTAAGCTAAAGTTGACCTTTATGAAAGGGATAAGATTTGCTAGGGCTATCGAATGGTATTCGCGAGAATGTGAGCGGTGCTTTTATTTTTGCGAGAAAGCTCTGTGACATAGTTTGTCTTGAGAGCAGCCGGAGCACTTCAGAAAGTACATGTAGAGATGGCGAGCAGCGAAAAGATTTTAAATTTTTCTTTAGCTGAAATTTTTTCTTTAATACAAAGAAAACGTTTTGCACCCATTCCAGTAGCTTAGAGCCAATTACGCCTTAATTGTTTGATGCCAAGTTACTTCAGGTGGCTTCACACAAGCTTCAGTGTTGATATCTAAAGCTTTGTAATTGGACATTGTGAACAGACCACGAGAAGATGGTAAATTGTTTTTTTTTTTTTTTGTTAAATTATTCTTATCAGTGCTGGCCTGATGGGCCGCTTGGCACATACACTCTTTTTTTTATAATATATTTTATAAGAATATCGAGGCTAAAATTTGCGAAATTTTAAGAATAAAGCCGAGGCTGAGATTTTTGAAAAGGATACTGATATAGTTTTGTGGGTTGAAACATCTGTAAATACAATACAATTTTCTTTTGTTTTTTTAACCGTATAAAACAACCCTTGCTGGTTAACAAGGTTTTTACTGCAGTGATTACACTTGATTCAGTGTCCTTGACATAGTTGAAACAAAATCGGGTACTTTCGTTTTCATCGTGCTATATCTAGTGTCGGCGTTTGACGTGACATTTAGACCTCACTGACAGCAACGAAAAGCGATGGAGCACATGTACAATGTAACGCAATACAGATCTTAATACCAAACACTTATAATTGATACCCCAATAAATTCTAAAACGGAAATGTCATAAGCTATAATTTAAGAATAATACAAGAATGTTTTCAGCCTAAAATCGGCAGAAAAATAAGAATATTCAGCCTGGGCCGGAGAAACAACATTCTTATACAACAAAAAAGAGTGTATGCAGACATTGACTTCCACCGTCTGAGTTTCCATTTGCAGAGCGAGTGCTTGTGCAAAACGTTTCCCGTGAAAATCATGAAAATCACTTGATTTTCATGCGAATGACTGTACAGGTGACATCATATTCTCATACCAATAGTTTCGCACATAGACTCGTTTTGCCACAGGGGCAAAAGTAAACTTGGGATTGGACTATTCATCCATGAGCTGCTCAGGGAGCCTTTGATTCAAACTTAAATATCTCCGGAACTAATGCAGATATTTACAAACGGCGTTTTTATTCTTTCATGGAATTCTTTATGATACACTAAAAAAATCAAGGGGTAAAAATTTGATCATAGTACCACTTTAAGTACTCTATGTGCATATGGTTAAGTATGCATTCAAGCCCAGTGGCTCATCAGACAAGTCCTCATATCTGGTTTTCTGTAAAGTTTGAAGCAGCTTACATGTATGCTACCCCTCCCCCCTCCCCCCTCCCCCAAATGGTATGCTAGAGCATGGCAGAATTGAAGGCTTCGGTGGAAAAAGGGCGTTAGGTTTTTTACTCAAAAATGAAATTTATCAAAAACGCTCCAAATTTCGCATGCAGTTTTGTTTAGGTGCGTTAGACAATGTTCTGCATGTTTTTTTGCTGAAGTTTGTTTCGTTTTCGAGATATTACGTATGCAAAAAACCCTGTATTTGTTGTCACGTCAGCACGTGACCGCAAAGACGGTAATTTCACTTAAAATCCAGCAAAATATTGATCTTTTGCAACGTGTAACCTCAAAAAGTGTTTATGTCAGGTTAAAACCGTTAAAACTTTTATTTCACGTTAACGTGCGACCGCAAAGACGTTCGGTTCACTCAAATTACAGCCAGATGTTAATTTCCCGCAATGCGCAAGCTAGACAATGTTGATATCAGGTCATTTACAGAGACTTAAAATTTTGATTTCACATTATCACGCCACCGCAAGGACTTAAACCCTTAGGGTTTTACTTAGGGTTAGGGTTACCGCTCGAAACTAGGGCTAGCGTTGAATGGTTACGGAACAAGGTTAGGCTTAGAGTTAACGCTTAGGGCTACGGCTTGAAACTAGGGTTACCGCTTGAAACTAGGGTTACGGAACAAGATTAGGCTTAGAGTTAACGCTTAGGGCTACCGCTTGAAACTAGGGTTACCGCTTCAAATAGGGTTACCGCTTGAAACTAGGGTTACGGAACAAGGTTAGGCTTAGAGTTAACGCTTAGGGCTACGGCTTGAAACTAGGGTTACCGCTTGAAACTAGGGTTACGGAACAAGATTAGGCTTAGAGTTAACGCTTAGGGCTACCGCTTGAAACTAGGGTTACCGCTTCAAATAGGGTCACCGCTTGAAACTAGGGTTACGGAACAAGGTTAGGCTTAGAGTTAACGCTTAGGGCTACGGCTTGAAACTAGGGTTACCGCTTAAAACTAGGGTTACCGCTTGAAACTAGGGTTACGGAACAAGGTTAGGCTTAGAGTTAACGCTTAGGGCTACCGCTTGAAACTAGGGTTACCGCTTGAAATAGGGTTACCGCTTGAAACTAGGGTTACGGAACAAGGTTAGGCTTAGAGTTAACGTTTAGTGTTACCGCTTGAAACTAGGGTTAGCGTTGAAGGGTGAGGGTTATTGCCGAGGGTTAGCGCTAGCGCTTCATTGTTAGGGTTAGCGCTTCGGATAACGTTAGAGTTAAGGTCAGGACGCGTTAGGGTTAGTGCAGTGTTAGGCCAAGGAGAACAATCAAGATGTAACCTTAAAAAATGTTGATTTCAGGTTTTTAAAACCGTTAAAATTGTGATTTCACGTTATCACGCGACCGCAAAGACGTTAATTTCACTCAAATTA
>JAHPZR010010433.1:0-40000 GCA_019787425.1 Platygyra sinensis | reverse complement strand
CAGTTATTTGATCCAATATCTAACTCAACTTCAACGTCCTCCTCACTTATATTTATTTCTGTTTTCATCTCAGTTTTCATTAATCCATCTTCGGTGACTGTTTCTCCAAATGTAGCTGCTGTCGAACAAAGCTTCAAAGATTGGTTTTCCTTGTCTTTCGCTGGACTTGATTCATTTGTTTTCATGTTCAACTTCATGAGTAACCTCAATTCCACTGGAAACAAGTTTCAGTATCTCAGCTCCTCGCGTAAATAATAAGTTGTCTGCATAGTGCTAACATCACTGTTATAGCAGAACACCTGCTGCAAAACTCACTGTTGTATAAGCATTCTATCCTGATTAACCATGAAAATGCAGTGTCAACAAAGACAAATTTCGAGTAGCTATTTCGAGTACTATCTTCTCCATAAACATGTTGTTATGAACATAGTTTGATTCTTGATCGTGTAAAAGTTACATACTCACAGCTACAAAATACACTTGTGTTCGGACAACTGTTCGGACTCGGACAGACACTCGGACAAACTAGCGGCGACTAGCTAGCGGCTACATACAAATTGTCCGCCATCTTGAAACTGCGCCCACTGTAACCCAGAGGTTTCTTTTTGAGAAGCAAATGCGTCATTTAGAACTGATTGTAGTGTAGCAAGCTGGCAGAACCACGAGTCATTTCATAGAATATAATATAGCAAAAAAATAAGTTTAAAAAATATTATGCCTTAGATCAGTTGTAGAAAAAATAAAGAAAAAAAGAGGGAGAAGAAAAACAAGAATATAAATGAAAGTATGAAGAAAGAGAAATACAAGTAGTAATAGTACCAGTTGTTAACAAAGCATTGTTTAATTGAGAGCGATAATGACTTAACTTTCCAAGGGTGTGTTTCTTTAGGGTTACTTCCCACCTTCAGGGGCCAAAAAAAGCGTTTTCTTTCTTTTATTTGACAAAATTTAAAACTCAAGTCAATAAACTACGAAGGTGTCATAGGACGCTTACCATTCGACCAAAAATTCCGGGGCGAATTTCCGTAAATTTCCATGGGCAATTGGTACAGTCTTTTTCCAGTGTGGAAGACGATAATTGTTCGCTTGGAATTTTTCAATGACTAGGTTTTAATCACAAATATGCAAGCAAACAGTACAGACATCGTGACTTGTTATAGACCACAACAGCAGAGATCTTGCACAAACCACAATGCGGGCAGCGAAATACGTCGCAAAACAAAGGGTTTAATGAGTCGTACAATGGTTCTGCACGCGTCATACAGCTGTAAATCTTTGTACATTTCCCAGCCAACCTATGCAAAACAAACAAGTACACCACGGGACATTTTTTTTATAAAACGCTTCCTTCACGTATTTAGCTGTAGCTAGTGTTCATCGACATATAGAAAGGTTCTCAGTAAAGTGTCTTTTTTATCGAATGTGCGTCGCCGTCATCCTTGAGGTGAGATGTCCAACTCGCTGTGATCGCGGCCAAAAGAACTAGCTAGCGCTGAGTAGAAAATTGGGAATTTGCATAAATTCCAAAAAAAGAGGACAACCTCGTGAGGTATACCCAAATTGTCGAAAATTTTTTCCTGAAAATTTCCGTTCCATTTGACTTTCATCCCGGAATTTCCAGAATTTTCGGCTGAACGGTTCGCTTTTCGTAAATTCAACAATCTCAGGATTTTCTGAAACTTTTCCCAGGAAATTTCCGTACCATTTGTCCACGTTTCGAAAATTTCGAATTTTTTAGGCGAATGGTAAGCGCCCATAATCTTCTCAACGGGCGACACTCCTGGGTAAATTTTCGCGGCAAACGCTCATCGCTCGTATTTCTTGTCATTTGCATATTTTTATTTACATCACGCACGTGACAAAAATTCTCACGTGGAAGCTCTTTACGATTACTCCTATGGGAGCACAAAAAAGTCCTTGGGTAAAGAAAACGAAAAAAAACCGCCCAAAGAAGAAAGAAAAACTCCATTTTGTCAAGCAAAGAAAAAAAAGGCTCTTGGTTCCATACGTTTTAGAGGCGCCGCACTGTGGAACTTTGTTTGCCATTATTTAACAGGTTCTCTAAATTTTGAACAATTTATCAAAAAAGTGAAAGTGGATCCATCATTTAGGGAAATTAATTTTAACATTCTATCTGTTCAGTCGGTGCCTAAGAAGAATATGTGCGATTTTATATTTTAGGTCTCTGAATTTTATGTAAATCCGTTGTTAACTTCTAATTAATTTTTATGTCAAGTGTTCGTTTTTATAGTGTTTTAAACTTATTTTTAAACTTACTTTAATATATTTTTAAACTTAGTTAGTAATACACGACCCCACAACCAAGTAGTTTGCTTTAAACATTGATCGTCTTTACTTACTTACCGTCTTTTTAGTTTATCCGTCGGTTCTTCAGCGGAACATTTTCTGCCTTTAACCCTTTTGGTGCGGGTTTTGCCTTTGCCTTTACCTTTGGCGTCTCTGCCCAATATTACGTGGTCGTCCTGAACTGCAATGAGCGAGATAAAAAAACGTCCTGCAATGCAATGATTTGCCGGGAAATCGTGATCTGTTGTCAGAGACACTTGGAGGTCATGTTTTTCCATTGGTTTGCGGTTTTATAAGGCGTTATAATCTCCAGGCGTGGCGCGAGTTGTTTACGAACTTTTACAAGAAAAAATCGCGCATTTGATTTTTGGAGGAATGCATCCACCTTGAGCGAATTTATAAGGTATGTAGATTTGACGGATTGTCTTGAAATTCCAGAGATAATGAGAAACCAAAGTGTGTCTGGAAATTTTGATATTTAACATATTTTTCCCGTGGCGTCCTTTTACGCAACACGTCTCACATATTTTTAGCTACTCCCACTTTAG
Organism: Platygyra sinensis; assembly: GCA_019787425.1. Classification (NCBI taxonomy): domain Eukaryota; kingdom Metazoa; phylum Cnidaria; class Anthozoa; order Scleractinia; family Merulinidae; genus Platygyra; species Platygyra sinensis. The sequence continues at coordinate 37,145 of JAHPZR010010433.1, read as the reverse complement.
ATGTGAATATCTCGATAAGCAATCATAATATCGAAAAAGCCCGACACACTTTTGTTGATAGATGCTTTGTGGTTCGGTGGATTATATGGAGTGCGGAATAAGGAGCGGACGACTTTACCATTGCGTTTTTGTAAAAGTTTGTTAACATTTCAGTTGTTCTTCCACACTGTTTTTCCGCATGGGAATGGAAATTAAAATGGAAAATTGAAATTTTCTACGCATTTTCCACTCTCCTCATTTTCCACACTCCGCATTTTTCACACTCCACATTTTCCACACTCCATATTTTCTACACTCCTCATTTTCCACGCTCCTGATTTTCCACACTCCACATTTTCCGCACTCCGCACCACGCACTCCGCATAATCCACCGAACCATACATGTTTTTTATTTCTAAAATATCATTTCTACTGAATTTTCTGGGAACGTTTTCAATTCTTAAAAGCTTTGCGACGCACAATATTTCTTACTAATACTGATATATTTTGACGCCTCAGCCGACCGTAACAGGCTGTGACGAGCGTTGGCCTTTGTTCTACTTCTGATGTCATCAGCTTAGACCAAAATTGGCATCATCTGTACTAGTTCTGCAGAAGGAAAAGATCTTTCCAGTGATACCCAGATCAGAGTGATTAACTCAATGGAGCCTGAAATATGCGCGAAAATGCTCAGAATTTTTGAGTGAATAACTCGGAGCAAAATTTCCAGCGACTTCATTGGCCACTACATGGCAAAAATTGCCGGTTTCGGAGATGCTTTAATTCTCAGGGATTTTTGAACTCAAAGCGAGCCCAGTAGAAGGTCAATCACTGAAGCAGAAACATAAGAAAAGGAGGAAAAGAACAGACGAAAAAATAAATTTAATCCTTTGACCGCTATAAAGACGTATATACACATCCTGGGTGATCGTGTTCTTTGTATCACTTGTGAGGTCACCAATTTAAATGTTACAAGATGTAAAACTAGGATATGATAGATCTATCGGCACAACAGTCGGTTTTGGATATCGGCGGCATTTACACGTAGCAAATTGAAAAACAACGTTACCAGTTTTGGCGCAACGACAGTAGTAAATTGGCCCACTCTACATATACTACCGAAACAGGTAGACCGCGAATTCAAAGACAAGCGTGGCGGTAAGTTGACTTCGGCGGCAAACGTCTACGGTTTTGGTCACGTGGCTTTGTTTCTCACGAGAAGAAGGTGAACGCATGTGGTCACATTCCAGTGCGTGATTTAACAATGACGTATTCTGTAAACTGGAAAAGGCGAACTCTAATTCGCCGGAAATCCATACATGAAAGCTTAAGAGGAAGTATTTTAGACTCCATCATTGCGGAATGTAAAGGAAACTTTCAGTTGAAGTATTTGGGGCTTCCACGAAAATGTAGGCTCGATTACCAGCCGCTGTTCGGGAAAGGAGCCCGCGCTCCGACCAGACACGAGAGAGCGGCGGAAATCGAGCCTAACGAAAATGGTTCACTCCGAAACTCCGAAGTGCGAACAACAAGCTGTACCGACGAAGTCAGCAAGGAGAAAGGAATGTGACCACGTGCGTTCAGCTTTTCGATTTGACTAATAAAGCCACGTGACCGAAATCGTTAACATTTGGCGTCATAATCAACTGTCACTCTTGTCTTTGAATTCGCGGTCTACCTGTTTCGGTAGTAATTGATCAAGGTCCCATTTCTAGGTTTTTCCTATAATTAAAACCCAATTCAGCTTTTCACGACTTTTAACGGCAACCGGAAAAAATATTCAACGCAAAAGGTATTTTGGCTTATGCGCTTGCACCAAATTGAGCTATTGCACATTTTTGTACCTTATCTTCGGTAAATCTATCTTTCAGGTAAAAAAAAGAGAATTTTTTCAGCAAAACCTAAGCCCATGGCAACCAAAAACTGATTTAACGTTTAAAACGGCATTTAATGGTGAAAATCGGTAGTTTTTGGACAAAGAGTTAAAAACCGAAAAGCCTTAAAAGGAGACTTTTGATTTCTGCTCATGTCCGAGCAAAACAGTCGTAAAACGTGGTGCTAGCGGAAAGAGAGGCATGTTGTCATGATGCAAATGTCCTTTAAGGTAGATTCAAGCTAATTTGGCTCATTTCCAGGCTGAAAATCTCCAAAATGTCCAAAAAATACGTTTCTGGCAAAAAGCTCGAGCTGTGAACGCGTCTCACAACCGCTAGTTTGTACATAAAACCCAGAATTTAGTCATTATTCGACTTCGTTAAAAGAAACAAGTCTAATCACCGACGCATTTTAAACGACATTCATGAAAGCGAGAACGCACAGCTGAATTGGAGCATAAGGCATAACTCACTGCTGCTTTTCCGATTGAATGATCTAACCTTTACCACTAATGACAAAGGGTTGAAGACGGATTTTCGCGCGTAGCTAAGGAAGTGAAATATCACTTCCGGTGGCTAACGTCATGATATCGTGAGCTGACCAGAAAACCCACTCGCGGACCTGGAAAATTTGATAACAATCTCCTAATCTGTTTCAATTATAGTCGTTTTAAAACTTTAAAAAGAACAAAACCAACCAAGAAAAATTAAAATACAAAACATTACAAAAACATGGGTTGATTTAATGTCGGGAAGGAAAGTACGGAGAGAAAGTTTAGCTGTAAATACAGCTAAATTTAAAGACAACTGAGATAATCAGCAAAGTTACGGTATCGCTTTTTTTGACCAACAGTTCAACCCGAATAACGATTTTGATTTTGTTCTGTGAGTTCTCTAAACTCGTTGTATAATTTATCTTCCCAGTATAAAATTTCACTTTGCTGAAGAGACACAAATGATGTTAGTAGCCTTATAGCGTTGGCGAAAACTGTTGCAGCATCTCAGCACAAAAGATGGAGAAAAAAATTAGCTACTTGTACGCGTCAGATTTTCCTTTCAAAATTAAAACTTCTGCAAACTCGACAAACATGTAGAAAGAATAAGGAACTATCGAAAACAGAAATTGGTTATGATTAAGCATTGTTCTGAGAAACTCACAAATTAACTCGATACAGTCGATACCAGAGAGAAGAGCTTTCTTGCATAAACCTTATTCATAAATCAAAAGCAGTTCACCCCAAAATACAGAATATAGTTAAGCATTGGTTTTTTCAAAATATTTTGTTTAAAAATGTTATGGGTATTTCAATATCGTTTATCTCTTTAAAAAGAAAATTTTTCAAAATGAAAAGAAACCCATGCTTAGCAGGATACAAAAATGAATACAAATTATCAAATCCTTGATTAAATACACAAATTGTGTAGCACGTAGAAAAATTTAGAGTTTTCTTTTATTAGTCACGTGACCATGGGCGTGGCATAATGACGTCATATTTAGGATCATTGGTTTACAAAAGTTTGAAACTGACCAAAATAATGCCAAATTCTCTCAAATTACTTGACCATTACATCCTTAGCAACGCACCCCAAAAAATACGTCAGTAGGCCCTTAGGTGACCGAACACAGTTTCCGTGCGCGCTTTCGCTGATGCAATTCAACACGTGCACAAGGATTTCAAAAAAACAAACATGCCGTCAATAGAGCGATCATTTTATTTACTCCGGTTAACACCCGCGCTATCTGTGTTATTTATCTCTATAACTGAACGCAGTGTATAGATGGCTTTAGTCTTTTATTACAAAGATATGTTAGAAAAGGTTACGATGCAAAAAACCCAACAATTTTTAGCTTCTGTTTGTTACCGAAAGAACCCAGTTGAATGCAACACATGCGCAGTTGCTCGAAAAATTGAGACCGATTGCTTTAGCAGAAACGTGCCGATTTCTAACGATCCAGTCGTTAGAATTTCAAGAAATTGGGCAAAAATATAGTTCAGAAACTAAGTGAATGATCTATCAAGAAAAATCTGAATTTTGACATAGGAAATTTTTAATAATACCGAAAACGATTAACGGCGAATTACGGAAATGGCCTATGTCAAAATTATATAAGAACAGTGCTGACAGAAGGAATTTAATGTTAATTCGTAGTGCGCAAACGATGAAAATAATCTAACGACTGGTTTTTTTAAAAAAATGAACAAAAACCATTTTTTATGCCTTGTTTTTAACCAGCCCCGTTGCCATGGCAACAGCACACACCCTAGCCAAAATGCGAGAATAAATACTTCTGTAATTAACTTTGACCCTTGCAAAAAACAGGCGCCAAAGCATAAACAGTTCAAAAGTTATGGTGAATTAGGCATAGGCACTTGAAAACTGTGCTTGGCCACCTTAATTCAGTCTAATTTTGTACCCACAGCCCTCCCACTACTTGACCAAAGGGCATGGAAGTTCCCATACATGAGGTATCTAAAACAACGCGTTACTCCGCTTGTCAAGAATGACGCGGGCTCCGTGGACAATATTGAGACAGACCACCTCTAGTTCACTCTGTGCTCGAGAGGAAATGGGGAGAAGTAATGTATTCGTACCAGTAGATAAACGCTCATAGAGTCAAAATTAAATCATTTATTTGTGCATCTCTTAATATATTAACATCTAACCAAAGCATCATATTACTAATGAAAAGAATTTTAATTAAAAGCAGAAGCAGTTAGAACTAAAGCCGCCTACTCTAAACGATAACTGTTAGCAGCGAAAAGCTTTATCTTAATTAGTTTGCAGTTTCAGTAATATGCAAAACTTTTTCTCAGCTTCTGTCATTGTAATTCTTAATTAGTTACTTATCTTAAATTTAAATCAAGTTGTTACTTCTATTCTAGCTTCTGAAGATGTATGTCAAAACATACGAAACGTCAAGTTAAATGAAATTTATTTTCCAACATGCGTTTTATCGTCATGTTTGTCACAGCAGTTTGTGTGTTATTTCTTATAAATGAATAAATGAATAAATAAATAAATAAATAAATAAATCACTTGATTTACGTTTATAATGTCAGGTACTTATGTATGTATACTTATGTATACTTATTTGGCCACTCCCTATCAGGGCTTTTCAGGAGCAATGCAAACAAACGATGACAAATTAAATTTCAAATCAACATAACTAGGTTAAGAATCCCAACTGGCGGGAGGCAAACCAGTTGGCTATTTACAAACGTGGCCGAGAAGTTGAACTCGGGGCTACTGAGTACAACATCAGCTAGCGGTCAGAACGGGATTTGAACCCGCGACCTACGGATTTCAAATCCGACGCTCTAACCACTCGACCACGCTGCCTCCCTAAAGTATTTATAGCAGCGCTGTACTAATTGTGGACACTGAAATAAGCAAACAAAGATTATAAATTGAAAAGAAACTTGCTAAAAATCCCAACAAAGCGCGGAGGAGTTAAATCTGGGCCCACTACAAATACAATTCCACATAGTGGCAGGGAGCAGGATCTGAACTCGGGACCTCCGGATTACAAATCTGGCGCCCTAACCATTAGGTCATACCGCCTCCACAAGCTGCGATGGACGAAGAAAAAGAATTGATATTTTATGATACATTTAAAGAAAACTTTTATCTATGCGTGTTGCAGACTGTAATGAGGGAGGCTAAGGAGACCAAGCGAACAGTCGGAGCGAGTTGCATTATGTTTTACAGTAAAACCATCAGTTCCCTCTTACTTCCTAATCAAAAGACCCTAGAGAAGATGTTTAGACAGCGTTTAAGAAAACCTTATTATAAACTGACCCCTTTTTAAGCTACCTCTAAACGCAGTCCGCATGAATACTGCGGCTAGTCCGAGATGTAATTATGATATGATACTTTTAGTGACAGTCTACCGTCTATCTAAGATATTTTAGTCAGGAAGGTAGAAGGTCCCCATGGCTGCATCCCACCAACAGCAAGGTTCATCGGGATTACACTACAAGACTGAAATGTTGCTTCTTTCTTCCTCAAAGCCATGATGATTCTGCAGAAACGAAACACGATCGTATTGTTTAACACTGAGACATTGTGATAAAGGAATCAGTTATTTTGTTTGTATATCCAAAACTCAGAGATTTCTCGAGTAGTCTCGCCGTGAACCTCACTTTATTCAAGACGTTTATTCAGATGGCATGGCAGCTTAACAGCTCCTGAGAAATCATTTCGTTTTTACCCCGTCACTCGTGCAATCAAAATTACGGTCGCAAGACTTAAGAAGTCATAGTATTTTTTTTTCCTTGGTTACTTTTTTCTAAGGGAGAAAGGTGCAATGAGGTTAACCCCATGTAAAGCACCAGCCCGTGAGACAAGGCCAGACCACAACACCAGGAACTACGTGCCCTACCCTTTTCGATCACTGTGTGGGTTCTTTATGCCCCCCCTGCTAACCATGTAACACTGAAGATGCAGGAGACAGGGCTTACGGTTTATAGTACTTCTCCGGGAAGACTTGAACATCTAAACATTTGCAGACATAGTTATAAAAGTAGCCATCCTACTTAGTTATCTTAAGACCCTGAGTGTTGGTCCGGTCTGTGGCTCGAACCCTCGACCTCCCGCACAGCAGACTGGCGCTCTACCAGGTGACCTTACAGGTCCTTCAGTTGTTACTGTTCATACCTAGATCTCCCACAGCGGCTTTAAACGTTCATATGACCTATTAAAGGATCTGAGTATAAAATTGTTCTGGTAAGCCTAACATTCAAAACATGACCATCATTGCTAAAATCTGTCGCAGCCAGCATAGGGTCGCGACACTGTAAAGTGCTCGTTGGAATCACAAAAGACTTTATAGGCAGCATGCCCAGAATCTCCACCATCAGCTGGCACCATATTAATTATCTTTATAGTATTCTTTATTAAGCCCTGCGTCGTGAAACGATGGTTTAACTGCATTTCAGCCCAGTGCTGACCCATTTGACTGGCTCTTTTCTGAGGTCTCTAGGTAGCATGAATAAAACTTTTTACACCAGGAAGGGATGGTAGCCCGTCGCAGGGTTACTACACAGTATTTCATTACCCGATACCCATTTGGCACCAAGAATTTAAATACTGCATCGGAAAGGAGAGAATCACTGTGCAAATACAGTATGCACAGTAATCCCGGTCAAGACTCGATCAAACACTGACCACTCCATCCGGAGTCCAGAGCACCAACATTTGGTATGCGCTAGCGCAGTAAAATCGTAGGCATACTAAATATCTAATGTTCTTTATCCTACCTTCTTGCACAGTTGCATGTACTTGCACTATGTTGAAGTCAGTTTGGGTGCCTTTCTCCAGATTCGTCATCGTGGCTTGCTCGGAGACCTTCGGCAAAACACTTCCGGTTGTCTCCAAAGACAGACCCGTTTCAGTAGAACCAGACTTGTAAACACCGCTGTCCACGACAGACTCAAAGGAAATGGCAAGATCTCCTGTGATTGGAGGTCGATTGTCAGTGGGTTGACGCATGCGTGGCCATGTTCCTACGCTGGAGATTCTTTGGATTCTTCGCGTGGGCGCGGCTTCCTCCTGCTCTTCGATAGTCTCTAAGACTACGTGGTCTGTTTCCACGGGGTCACCAGCTGTGAAAAAGGCTGGTGTATCTACCCCAGGAGGGGATCCCGGAATGACTACCTGAGAAGGGTCATCACCAAAAATCCAGTCCAGTTTTAAAGTGGCCTTGTTGATTTCTCGTTTTGCTTTAGCTTGGCCCTGAGAACCTCCCTCGTCATCAACACTCTCGCCGGAGACTGACACGCTTGGACCAGTTTGCCAAAACCTGCAAGCTGTAGAAAGGAGTATTAAAACTACAGTGACCTGAAAATCAATCAAGCAATCGCTATTCTTTTCCAGTTTTTGTGTCTAATCAGAGAAAAGCGCGAGCATACGAGGGTGCGTCCAAAGCAGTCAGGTAGCGATCACGTAAAGTATTAGTCGTGGCATAATCAGTTGCTAAGCAACTTGGAGATGAACGCTACGGGCTTAGTCAAATCTCGCAATGAAACTGAAAGTAGATTTCCCGGAAATTGACATGAACACATACTACAAGTCATTCTTTTGTGAACATACATCTTGGATTCTTTTGAAAAGAAAACGTTGATCACGTTTACCTTACATTGTAGTCACGTTTTTTGCGTTCTTGCGTAAAATATCAAATCGCCATTGCTGTGCGACACCGAGTAACTTAAGCGATGCCTCAGCGAAAAAGTACAACGCTATGATAAATTCAACTTTATTAGACTACGGCGTCATTTTACCATGAAAGGTTAGGATAACCACATGGGGCTAATTAAACGCGCAAAATATCTGAGAGCGTTTCACAGTGGTATGCAGAGTTGACAGCGCTAGCACAGATTCGTAAAATACCCGCGCATATCTTGTATCAAGCCGGTTCGATAAGGTGTACATATTTTATACAAGAAAGACATGTCATTGCTGACTACTGCGCATGGGTGAGATTGCAACCACTTCTATCCAGGATTGAACGCAAGTATTGTTTGATAGTACTTCATATTTGGCATGGTTATTTCACATTTTCATATTACTTCATATCTGACGTCAAAATTGTGTGTTTTGGTGACTTTTAACCATTGAGAACACTTTGTGATGCTTATCATTAGGAATTTGAATCTCATTAGCGTTCAATCCTGGACATATATCTGATTGCAACCACAAAGTAAGAACTAAGAAAGTAAGGAACGGTTTGGAACATACGTGATAGCAACTTCTTGATTTCCATGCGAAACTTGGGGCTGCAGATCAGGTAGCAGATTACATTAATAACACAAGGGATGCACTCTATCATGTCTCCCACGTATCCAACAAAATAAGAGGGAGTGTACACCTGCAGGGACTGCAGGATCACCAAGATAGAAGCAGGTAAGGTGCAGACTGCGAAGACAACAGCAATCAAGACAAAAACCTTGAGGGACTTCTTAATAAACATCAGGACATGTTTGCTGCTGGCTTCGGTCTTGATCCTCCGGTTGATAGTGTGGTAAGCGATGAAGTAAGCGATCAGTTCTACCACGAGTGGGAGAGTGTAAGTGGCCACTGTCACAGCCAGTCGATACCCCGGGGCCCACTTGTCGGGATCACACGCTACGAAGATAACGCCCACACGAAGGATGACGGAGGTGATCAAGACGCTCAGGAAAGCCTGCGGGGATAATACGTTAGAATAGTTATGATCCGAGTTATAACTTATAGACGCCCTGCCATCGTCTCAATAGCAGATGATCGAAGGATTGGAGCCTATTAGCTGGGAGGCTGCTCCTGCGTCGGTCCTTTCTGCTTAAACTGCAAAGCCCGAGAGCTAAAAATTTTTCGAAAAACAAAAGGGGTGTAGTCAGGGGGGTCCTGGGGTACCTATGACACCCAACCTCGTGACCCACCCTCTTTTGTAAGCCTTTTTAAAGAAACAACCTATATCAGGTAGTGCAAAAGACATGACAATCTGGTGAGTATCCTCAGTTTGACACAATGAGTCCCCCCTCTTATCACAAAGTGAATATCGTCTTTTATATATTATAATCAAATCAGAATCTCCTGGTGATACCGCCTCAAATAATATGGAGAGCAACAATAAAAATTGGTATCATTGCCTTCGACATTCAAATGATCAATCAATCATGTTAGTGACTGCATTTGAACATTAACTATGATTTGAACTTTTGGAATAGAACACTAGTCACAAACGTTCTTAGAGGAGACGAACGGAATCCTTCTATCTCTTCTATGCTGCATTGCAAAGCATAAAAGTCTGCATACGAACCAACTGGCCCACCAGGCCGGAGCTTATCCTGGTTTCCGTAGCACGAAATGACGGGGGTTTGTCAGAGAGTACAACGCAGCTGCGACAAACTGACCTTTTTCTTGACTCCTGAAATCTTTCTTATGGAATAGCACAGCGACGGAGAGCACACAGACATGGATCTTTCCAAGCTAATCAGCATCAGGGACAGAGAAGAAGCAAACCTGGCCGCTCCCTCCACGTACAGCAATGACTTACAGACCGGTCTGCTTAACTGTATCTCCAGGTTCTTTATCACGATAATAGAGCAGGTAAGACACAGATATATCACATCTGCTGCCGCCATCTGAACAATCAGGTAAGTACTGAGGTCACGAAAAGATTTGTTCTTCAAAAATACCATGAAGAGGAAGGTGTTGGTGATAATCGTGATCACAAAGATGAACGCGTAAAAGCCTGTTACTATGTGGTCGAACCATCGCTCTTCTTGGGTTGCAGTGGCAATTAAAAATCCCTTCATCTCTAAGAAAAAGGAAAAGGAAAATAAAACATTGGTGACCCCAGCAAAAAAAATCACTGGGCATGTATTAGGGCATAGACGTTTCCGAAAGAAAGTGACCGATTACCCGGTAGCAAAACATTTTGACGGCGCCCAACGCTTCCTGTATTCCAAATACTGTTATTATCTTTATGATATGGCCTTCTCTATAAGCGGCCGGCAAGATGAACCGATCCTTGAGCTGTGACTGGCTACCTGAGCGGGAGAGATGGAGCTATCATGCTCGTTCGGGACTATACCCGCTGTGTCTCGCGAGAAAATATCGTTCTCTTTCCATATAGGTAATAAATCCTTCATTGACCAAGCTTGTTCGGTCAAGATGGTTGGATGCTGGCCTCGTTCCTCAGGTTTTTGCGTATTTATTATCCGAGACGGAATTGAGGTCCATAAACTCGCAAAAACTGAAAAGAACTTGAATAATATCCAGCCACTTTCAAGCTTGATCCGCAATAACCTATAAATAATCAGCTCATATAATTTAACAGAGTGAGCAACCGCCCACTGCAAGCAGTGTGAAGTGGACCTGAATTTCAGAATCGGAATTATTTAGGCGAATAGTCTGCAGATTTACAGCCTGTTTCATGTTCTCTAACTATGAGCTACAGCTTCTGTAGGCGCTTCAGGCTAAACTGTCTTCACATCATCCGCACATCATCCACAGGCGTGAATGGTTGTGGCTAAAACTATTGTGTTCTCAACATTTTTGACATTTTTTCTCGATGTTTCGACATTTTCCTCTCTTTTCCTTTATTAGTCTTTTATCCGGAAAAAGAGATATTTCGGTAACCAAATTCTCAATTTGCCAATCAGCAGCCTTTCGTATCAAACCGACACCCTGCATTATCAAGTCACTAGGATTAACGGCAGATTTTGTCTACAGTAAATACCTACTCGTAGTTTCCGTCAAACTTGGCGGCATATCAGCTTTATTTTCTCTTTATGCAGTCGAAACATCGTCAGCATCATTATCATCATCATCATCATCATCATCATCATCATGACTTCATGTTCCTCTGATGGGAAAAAGATTATACCGAAAAACGGCTCGACCGAACTTGCCTGATTGCAAGCACAACTGACCAAAAATGTACAATTAGGTACAAAAAGTGCTGATCAAGTATCAAGCACCCGACCACGTTGAATATATGTGAAATTTATCGCTCAATTCATTCAACATACAATGCAGCCGCATTCGTCACCAAAAATCCAGGATTTCAAGATAATTCAGTGAACGATAAGAGATATTGGCAATTAATGCAAATTCCATCTTTTTAAAGGAGTTTTTTTCCTTTTATTTTGAAGTGCAACAAACGTTGAACACCAGAGACGTAGAGCTGGATACTCGAATTTGTCTGAAAACGCACGGCGTTTGTTCAATCAGGCGATTTTAGAGGTCCACTCAGAAGGAAGTGGGAGAGGAAAATCAACATTGATTCCAGTCTCTCTCTCGTCAGCAATTAACATAGTCCAGTCCCGCGAGATCAACAACACTGTGTTCTAGAAAAAATGGTTGCTGCTCGTGTTCAAAGGGCGCGCTAAGTTCTTCAGACGGAGCAAAAACCCAAAGAATAGTCAACTGAAAAAGGTTCATCTTAATTAAGAAAATAGACGCTTATATTGCAATTTTGCTTGTGTTTCATTGCCATATAATTCGAGTAATTAGTAACTACCGGACACTAAATTAACATGTTATCACATTTTTCTCATTAGTTCTTCTTTTTCGTCGAATTTTGTGATTTCAACTGAAATGTTTCTAAAGGAAAGGATATTATACTCCTCTTGTAAAGTAAAAAACATCGTATTTAATTATTGTTTAAACTAAACTGATCCCAGAGCCGGGTGCTGCTCAATCCTGTTGTTCACAAGTACGTGAATTGATCTTGGGTTTTGTGGCCGGAGTTCGTAAGTTATGTAACGGAGCCGAGCAATTTAGACTATAAGAGCTATAAAAATATAGAGAGAAAGTTGACATATTCGTTTCGCTATTTGTGGAAATCACTGCATCGTTTTCTGTTCTGTAAGACACCAGTTCTTCGGACAACAATTTCGCAATCTCAAAATTTATTCGCGACAAGGAAAGAGTTAGAGAGACACTAACAGCTTCTTGTTACAAACTGAACTTATGTCCATTTATAATCATTTAGGAAGTAAATTATAATTAATTACAGTCTGAACGAATGGTTGGCCACACGGGAGAGAACAACAGAGAACGCTTCGTAGTAATGAATTTAATCTCACAAAAATGTGAAAAGATTAAACAGTGTCGTTGAGAAGTATTTTTTTTTTGTTCTCATTTACTTGATGAATGTTTCATTCAATCCAGAGGAAACAAAATTTGGCATTCTTTGTTTTGATTTAACGAATTTTGTCTGTTTGACGTCGATGAAATTCGGATAAATAAATTCCCGATGAAATGATAGAAAATAAGCAACTGGTTTTGGCTACGCTAATATCAAACGACTCACAAAATGTGCTTTAAAACTTTCAATTTGGGCCTCGTTTGTCGAAAAAGTCTTTCCCGAACAATGAGTTACCTAATTTCACCCTGAATGTGTCCTGTTAAATTTTCAGATGCGATAATTTAAAATTAATTGTCATTTTAGACGCAAAAATTAGACAGGCAGCTGCCTTTACCTTACCTTAGGTCCCTCGGCGCTTGAAGTTAAGTTAGCGAGGAACCTTCCAATTCGCTCCTTCCAGTTCAGTTAAATGTCAGATCGTCAAACTTGGTATGTAATGCCTGTATACCTCAACAAAGTGGACAGAAAACATCATGTTTCCTTCAAGGCTACTCTTAGTATTTCAGAGAGCCAATCAGAATTACTCTAGGAAACCTCAAAGTCTCTCAGCTGGTTAAGTTAAGAATGGGTGCGGTCTCTTTACTTTCATTTACATTGACGTATTCTTCTTTGTGGACGGAAGACAATGTTTTTTTTTCCCAAACGCCCACGCTAGAGTGATATTTTAGATTTCTCCTGATAATTAATGAGAAAAAATGAGAAGGAAGAGTAAAAAGTCAAAAGGAATGGCAATCAAGGTGAAAAAAAGAATGTAAATGTAAATGTAATTTGTTTACCCACGGCGCAACAAGAAGTTCACAAGAACTCGTTCAGAAATGTATGTGCATTCCAGGATCGAATTGGAATATGGAAATGCTGGTTTTTTAAGGAGAGGGGAAAACCGGAGTACCCGGAGAAAAACCTCTCGGAGCAAGCAAGAGAACCAACAACAAACTCAACCCACATATGACGCCGGGTCCGGGAATCGAACGCGGGACACATTGGTGGCCGGGAGGCGAGCGCTCTCCGGCACTGCGCCATCCGGCTGGTGCACGATATACCAAGTGAATAGCAAGTCTCAAGTTACGTCACAAAGAACACAGCAATGATTTTTATCCCTTACACAATAACACAATAGACTTCACACAATAGAACGAGACAATAGTGCATATATTGACTTGGTATATCGAGCATCACCCGCGCCATCTCTGCTCCCTGTTTCGCGATCAAATGAACGGTGCGAGACTTTTTTCGCGTATACGAAAAACACGTGATATGGACATCAGGCCCCGGTTGTTGGAAAAGTGGATAACGCTATCCACCTGATAAATCACTATCCAGCGGCTAGAGTGGTTTGTTTTGCCAACACTTATCCACTGGATGGCGATTTATCCACTGGATAGCGTTATCCAGCCTTTGAACAACCGGGGCCAGATGTGTCTTGTACGACTCTCAATATACTCAATAGTTATACAACGTTTTCGAGTGGCAAACCGTGGAATATCTCACGACTGAGTTACTTGAACTTTTTCGGTTTACACACACATAAGGTATAACTTGAGTGTTGCACAACGATTTTTGTTATACCATGCCATAGCCCATGTTGGTCAGAACGATCAATACAACATAGGCGCGGCGCATGATGGGAATGGTGGATGTCATACGGAGAATATTCATCCGTATGAAGATACAACGGCTTTTCTGTATTCTGATTGGCTGTATTTTCTATGGCATGGTAAGGTTTTTGGTCGCTTTTTTGGCCTTGACCGTTCAAAAAACACAATAGATGTTTACTCCATACTGAAGAACTAACCAACAGAAACGTGTTGTTTATGTAACTCATGCATAGTGTACTGATGAGCGCAAAAATGTTTCTCGCCAGCAGCGTACTCTTCGAGCATTTGATCAGGGTACGGCTGGTACTATCACCGTCAAGGATCAGGGTTCGTTCATAACTTGCACGAAAACTACAAGATTTATCATTTACATTTTTTTTCTATCCACTACCTTGTTTAAAAAGACCCACGTAACTGCTTAACTAGCTCCCCCCCCTCCGACCCCAACCTAAAAAATTGCTGCAGGGTGTAAACATTTTTTTTTCAGACCCCCGCTATAACGAACGACATTTGAAAGCCCGGCAGAATTACAGTAAAATATGTGGAAACAAAACCCGCTATAACGAATTGATTTTGACGGTCCCAACGCACAATTTACCCCGCTATAACGAATATTGGAGCAACTTCAGAATACCCAGCAACTAATTTGCATATCCTCTCAACGCTTTACAACGAGGAAAACAAAAATAAGAATTTAGTCATATGTAAATTAATTGCGGGGTATTCTGAAGTTTAGCCCGAATATTTTGTCCTGTCGCTCACAGTCAGTAAAACGACATGATGATACAAATGGTTGATAAGCCAAACACGGCTCCTATTGATCAAGATAGGGAAACTTCGACCTTCAAAGCTTTGCTTCATTTAAATGTAGCTGTTCACGCGCAAGTCTGTAGACTGTTTTGCTTGGTGTATATCCCATTGTTCAGCTTGGTTACCCCGCTATAACGAGTATTTTTGTTGTTAACCAGATAATTCGTTATAACGGGGTCTTTGCTATAACGAAGGCCCGGCTATAACGAACATTTTTTTTTATTTGGTACCGTGACACTTCGTTATAGCGGGGTGCCACTGTACTTTTTCAGGTCGCGAAAAAAGCCATACTTTCTGCCGAACTGAAGCCGTCCCCATCTGTTAATTTATTGCGCTTTATTTAACATTGTTTAAAGCGGGTAACTCTAACCGGCGATGGAACTATTGTACGAAAGGGTCTCACTCATTTCAAGACCTCGCTGCACCAGAAATTTCAACGTCACATCTTCACTCCAATACAATCTCTCTCTAACCAGCAAAACCTGGCGCACATGATTTAGGCGAGAGTTCTAAGGCAACTTAAGACAATACAACAATGCAAAAGCATTCTAACGTTCTTCTCAAAGACATTTATCTTTTCATTTGTCGCTATAATCAAATCTCTAAATAGAACTAAGCCTTTGGTTTAATTTCTCTTTACAGTATTATCAAAGGAATTTTTTTAGAACCTAATCTAGGCGTTAAATCTTAATGTTAACATTACCACTAACTGTTCAAAACGGCTGAAAAAAAAAGCTAGGAAAATCACCGTTGTACCTCTATGCACGAACAAAAAAAAACAATACTTTGTGAACTCTGAACTTTTCTTTGATTGTACCAAAGAAACCAGCAAACTACTGATGACGTCTCACATAAATATCGGCTTCGATTCAAAGATGCTTTCAAGTACTGCTAAAGCCTTGGCATAACATTTTAACTCTTTTTCCAGGTATCTGGACAGCTAGTTTTTTCTGAAACTAACGTTCGTGGAAATTGCCTAACATCAGTTATAAAAACGCTGTTTTCTGCCCGCGATAAAACTAACTGGTAAGTTAGGTCCAACCAGCGCGCTTTTTTCCGCCCTGGTCCAACAACAGAAGTCCGCGATTCACAGACTTCCCGCCACTCTGCGCATGCTTGAGTCAAGTCTGGCAAATCCGATTGGCCGAGCAAACGAAACGATTGCTCCACGCATGTTCAGAAAATTGGACCTTCCCAGATGTCGCGCTTCTTGGTGCTGACCAAAAAGGAGCGCGGCTTCTGAGGACGAGAATGCCTAGCTTTAAAAAATGTTTTCAAACAAACAGATTACCCGTCAACAAAATAAATCTATCTTTCTAAACTCTGAAGGCTATCGAAAGTCGAAAACGGCGTTGCCGCCTCCGCCAATGCCGTTATGGGTTGGTCAAGGTTCTACGGATTGGCGGGTGAACACACTGGAGAAGGAGTATCCAGAGACCTTGCCGTGGAAACCACTATCTTGCTGCTCTCCAACAACGCACCCCTGTCACAAAAGCTGTTTTCTCGGAGGTTGGAGTAGACTGATTTTTTGGGACACGGATGACCTTTGTAATACGAATCATCTGTCTGTGCGGGCGTATTTCTTGTCATATTCACCTCGGTGTTGGTGCCCTGATGTTTTACAGGTGTTAAGTACCTGGCCATTTTCCTGGTCGAAGTCTTAATGACATGCTCGAACGCTTGACCGTTGAAGCTCTGGAATGCTTCCAGTCGAGCTTTCTGTAGGCGTGTCAGGGACTTGGACTCTACGAGAGTCTGAGCGGAAGCCTCGGGAGGACTCTGTTCTGGAATTGGGTCCATGCCACTCATGCTACTCACAAGAGTTTTATGTGCGTACAAGTGATCTTCACAAGTTTCGACAGGAAGCGTTTCACTGGCTGCTGTCTGCATTGAAGCATCTGCGATTTCATTTACTTCATTTGAATCGCAGGCTTCTGTGCGCATTTCACTGTCTCTGGGACCATCAACTTGAATGGATTCATCAACTATCTGGCAACCTGTTTGGGAAGAAAATTCTGCAGTGCGTTCATTCAGGGCAATCTCAACATCCATACCACTTTCTTGTTGGCAAGCACTATGTCCATCACATATTACAATACCAACTGGCTTGAGTGAATCATCAAGAACTTCCTTTGTCTGATCTGATTGACAGGTGCCATGAACTGTCGATGCCACGCCCTCAGATTCAGTTGCAGTATCCTCGTTGGACTTTAAAAAAACATTTTCCAGACTCCTTCCTCCAAAACTCTTCAGAGCTTCTAACTGCAAGGCTTCAACCTTTGTTAGTCGACTTCCTTTCGTAGAGATTCTTCGCCGCATTATGGCTGAACTTCTTTTCTTGGCGCCGACCTTCTGTTTTGTTTGCCCTTGCTCATGGATTTTCTCTTTTCTCTCACACTTCTTTCAATGGACCTCCTACCGAAACTTTTCTTTGTGTTCTTCTTGATAGTTTCAACGTTCTTGACTCCTGAAAGGTTGGTTTCAACTCCATTTCTTCCTTGTGTCTTGCCATTTTGTTCTTGCTCTTTTACCCTCCCTTCTGTAAGAGTACCGAGAGGAACATTTCCAAAAGCCCGCTGTGCTTCAAGTTTACATCTATCCAATCTAGTAAGTCTCTTTTTTGCATTTTGTGTTTCTGGTTGTGTTTCTGATTTCTTTTCTATGACACTAGCTTTTCGCTTCTGGCCAAGGGAAATATTCTTAAATGCTTCATTAGCTTCCTGTCTTGCTTTTTCCATTCTAGGGAGAAAAATAAAAAGATTACTGAATCTTATTTGCTATAATTATAATCCCAATTTGAAGCAATACATATTTGCAGACTCTACGTTTCACAAGTTGTAATTTATATTCAACTTGAAAACAATAGATCTGAGAGGCATATTCCCATAAAATTGTGGTCAGTAAATTGTAGGTAAATGGTAAAACTATACAGTGGGCAATCAGGTTAGTACTTAGTTGCTACATTTACTCCACTGGTAACCATTTATACAAACGGATGGATGCACAGGGAGACTCAAATTAACAAATTGACATCAGTTTTTCATGTGTCCGTCCTGTTATTGATCATGAATTTCATCCTATCATTGCCAAAGTAGCTGTGGATCCACGAGGCGATAGCCAAGTGGATCCGCAGACTACTTTCACAAATTTTGTTGACGAAATTCATGATCTTTAACAGGACAGACGCATGAAAAACTGACATCAATTTGTTTTTTAAGATACAAATTGTCAAATTGTCCGCTCTCGTTTGTTGATATATTGCATAAATTATAAATTCATGTGTCTGTCTGCTTTTGACAGTAAAAATTAGCCAATGAGCGTGCAAGAATTTCTGCAGTTATCTTAAGGACGTTCGCGCGAAAATTTTCCAGTCGATAGAATTTTTTTAAATTTTTACTGCAGGGAGATAATGAGTTACTTGTGCCAGAAATGCAAAAAAAATTGGGGCTCACTGTCTTCGTCTCAGAGATAAAGCATGTGGTAAACTATACTGATTTTGAAAAATTGTCCCATATAATTGAGCACGGTCTACAGGGGTTTATAGTTAAAAATATCGAAGGTGAGTCAACAGATTCAAACGATCTTAGTCATATTTTGTAGAAGTGGGTCTGCTGCATAAATAATTCGAAATTTTACTAACGTTTTCACAACATTTAACCCTTTAAGAGCCATTTGAAACCGCCGCAAAGGCGCACGAAGAGCTAATAAGAACGAATTTCGATGGTGCATTTTACCAAAAATTCAAATTTCTAGTCGATAGATTTTTTCATTTTTTCCCTAAACGTAGAAAATCAGTAGAGGAAATGATCCATCGAAAGAAAAATTGGGGTCACCGAACGTCCAAGATCGTTAAATCCAAACAAAGCTCCAGCAATGGCCATCTGCCCTATCATTTGTTTATTTTATGACTTAGCACGCGCGCTTATGCATGACGTGGCAGGTGAATTTGCGTGCGCAGTAAGGATGCGCAGAAACAATTGGCGCGAACGTCCTTAAAAAGCATTCTTGCTACCAGAGCCAGCTGTCCTTCACAGCCAGCAGGCCAAGGTGGCTGTGAAGACACTCGATTTGATTGAAGCTAGACTTTCACTAACTTGAAACACCATTGACTTCCTGCAAATATCACTGGTTGATTGCAAAACTCAGTCATATGATCACAGAACCTACAAACCTACAGTAGTGAAGAAAACTTATGTATTCCCTTTCTTACAAGGATGGTACCTCAATTTTAAATTCCCTTAAGCTGTTTAAGTCTGTTGGTGCTGTAATGGAATGGCTCGAGTTGGAGATCAACTGGTGGATATTTTTGGGAAGGAAACCAGCAATGAATTGGCGAGAGTCTTAGTCCAAAAATGTAGCCTCCTTCATGTGCATTTTTCCCAGTGCACTCAGGCCCCATCACCTAAGATGGCCCGATAGGACAACTGTGACTCCATGCAGACAAAACTCACAATCAATCACTTGAGGCTGGCATGCTGTCTAAGCCGTTGTACATCACCTGCCTCCTTAGTGAACAAAGAAAGTTATGTCCAGTAACCTGGGGCTATTAGATTCTCCAGTTGGACTAGTGATTTAGTCTGTAAAGTGATGTTTCTTGGAAACCTTTTGGAGGGAATTTAAATCACAGAAGCACTAGAAGCAAGCAGATAACACCAATGCTACGGCCAAAGGCAAATTCCCTTCATGAGACGGATGAGACATACCTGCAGAGAATCATGGTAGCTGTATTCATCAAAACAAATATCCACTCCAAGATGATTCACTGTAGGTACATCTCATAGAGAAAATTGGGACTTAACATACATCCTACATGCTAATTTTCATAATTTGACGTAAACTAAGTATTGAAGCCATCAATTGCATTCTTGTGCAATAATTTACTTTTGGGGGTTCTTTAAGAAATCCAACATTTGATTCTTAAATTCAAAAGAACCCGAAAATAACTTTTTGGTTTCTTTACAACACAGATCAATCCAGGATCTCATGGATCATGGTGTGTCCACTTCCAGAATCTGAGAGTGGATTCTGCGGTTCCTTTGACCCACCATGATCCAAGGGATCTTGGATTGATCTGTTTAGCACAGAAACACAAAATCCATTTTCGGATTCTTTCAGATTTAAGAATCCAATCTTGGATTTTCTTAAAGAAAGACAACCTATTCGCCTAAGATACTGATCCAGGGTGCAAAAATATTGATATTAGGGATTGCCCTTTGGGCAAACTCTAACTACAATGTACTAGGCCAAAAGTCATTCTCCCCTGCCCCACAAAAATTTGCTTCTACCATACTGTAAACAAGGTTTCCTCCAAACATTTTCCTAAGAAACTGAACTTGCCGAGTGAAGGACAGAATGTACTTGTCCACAAAGCAATAGAAACCCAGGAAAATTTTTGCGCAAACTAAAATAAAAAAAGCAAACAAGCCTTGAAACCCTGTGATCAAAGCTCTCTTACCGAGTTGGTCTCCTGATTGACTCTTTTCTTGTGGATGCACTTTTAGCTGCAGTCACTTTCAGTTTTGACTTAAAGCAGTCTCTCTTCACAACCAATGAATTAATGAGGGCAGTTCCAAAGGCAGAGAGTGCCTCGCGTCTTGCTTGCTCTACCTGGTTTTCATTGAAAGAGAACAAAAATATTACAATATTGTTATTATTACATTGTCACAGGTGTATTCCTATAGAAAATAACATCTTGAGCTGAAGTGTGTAGGGTAAGTGAAATTTGAGAACTGCTTGGTCCAAGAGCAAGTGTAATTCAAGCTTTTTTCAAGCCCTGGATATTGCATCTTCAACTGAACAAAGATCTGACAGTCAACATGCAGATACATGTTTCCTTATGTGTATTTTACAAATAGACTAGTCATACTGTTTTAATCATGAAATAATACCTTTGTGAGTCTTTTGTCCGATGATGTGTTAATGGGAGGTACATTTTCCTGTAGCACTGGATTTCTCCTGCAATAAATATAATACATTGCAACATTATAATGTTCTGTTTCTGAAAATGTAACTTAAAGTGCTGGAGGCAAAGGGTGTACTGTGTGGAACAGCTTTCAACAAGCCGTATTCAGACAACATTTTTGTTTGGTGTTGTTGAGCAAAATTATCTGCTTTAAGTGTTTGATAAAAAATATTGGATGATGGAAAATGCTGATATAATAACAAGTGACCTTTAATGCTAAGAATCAGTGATCGTTCTGTTGACAGTGAAAGTCTTAATCAGAATTTTATCGGCAATTTTAGCATATTTAATTTTATAACGTCTTACGTTTAAGTTTATGTATAATACTTGTACTGTAATGTTTCAAGCTTACTGTAATTAACTAGGTGGCTTATTAGCCCACGTTTAAGAACTCAAAAGCCGGCCTTGTCATTTTCATCAGTCTTGAAAGCTGTAATTTTTGTATCCGGTCCGTTTTACCGGTGTCTCTAACAATTCAGTCTAATTAATAGTGAGATTGCTGTACAGCAGGAATTGATGCTTTGCTAAAACAAGAACAGAAATGTTTTGTTTTGCTCGAATATGAACCCTAGGTCACTGGACTCAACTGTGCTAGCTGAGCTGAGGTTGGTTTTCGTCCACGATTGCTACTTTTGCACTTGCATGTACTACTCAAGTAGACACGACTCACCTCCGACATTAACAACAGATGCCATGATACTCCAACACAATACTTTAGATTACGGAGAGCAATAGATCAATTACTTTTAGCGATCCCAGTGAGCGATCCTCGCTAGATCCGTTATTTTGAAATTTTCCCTCCAAAACTCCAAAATAAACATTTAAATGCACCTGCGCAGAAAACAATTACCGCATTGCATTAGATCGTGGGCTCGTTCACTTCGCTGGAAATACTGCAAGTGTGATTACAAAGATGGAGCCAGCCGAAAACTCACTGAGTTTCTTCACCACGAATCACTCAAAACACGATTCTCAATGGAGAATGACAGGAGCAAACGTTTCAGTAGTTTGCGTAGCGTGTTTGGTAGAGCTTTTGGAAAATGCTGATATTCTCCACCTTCGAAAACGCAAGGCCCTTCGTGAAGTTGTCTTTCTTCTCTCAAACAGTCAAGTTCTTTGGAGCTTCTTTCCCAAAATGCGAGAATCACCTCCCACCTCTGCAGTGTAATAATGGATCTGTTCACCTCAGAGAACGAACTTCTGATGAACACGGCAATCGAAGCTCTTGACATCGTAACGGTCAAGCTACGATCAGAAAACCTGGTTGCAGAAATTGTGAAAAAAGTTGAAGGCCGAAATAATCACATTGAATAATTTGAAGAAATCCTATCCTTTTGTTCTGGCCTTGGGGAGACTTTTAAAATCAATTCCCGCTTTATCTCAAGTAATCGCAAAAAGATTTTTTCAAGTTTGATGGAATATTTGCTTTCCAATCTTCTGTTTCCTGAAGACAATGTCAAAGTAGCCTTTCTTTTCGTTCTTGTGCAGATTTGCTCGAACGAGGAGGCGTTGAGTGGGTTGAGCTTGCAGATTAAAGAGAAGATATGTAAGAAACATGCGCTGTTATCAACTGCTCCATCGGCATAGATGTTCAGATAAACGCCCTTAAAGTTTGAGTCTGTTTGCCACACAATCAGACGTGCTTAAGCCTGTTTTTAAGGCAGCCAAAACGGGTAACTGCGCAATGGTGGAAAGCTTGAAGAAATTACTGCTGTCACCAACGAAGCAATCCAGATCGGAGCTATACAATGTATCACTCAGATATTAAGAAATGACCCCGTGAAAATGATTACACTAGAATCTTCCTGACTTGCGGAATTGGAGAGATGTTACTTGAGAGACTTGGAATGCTCCAGTGACATAATTCTGGGTTCAGTTGTTCTGTTGTTTAGAGTCATATGGTAAAAACTCGGATCTTTTACTCCGAAGGTTACTCCGTGTACGGCATAGAGTCAGTAATCGTTGGTGTATCGAAAGCCATGAAGCTCAAGAACCATGAAATAATCAGGCAAGCCACTCGTGTGTTGGCAGTGATTTTATCACAGCAACCCTCTGACGTCCAGCTCTTTCCAATGATGAGCTCTGGAAGAAGTGTGCTGGCGTGCTCTACGAGTGTCTGCAGTCTGCAGACCACAGGGTACTGTCTCAGGCAGCAAATGCAGTGGAACATTTTTTGAGCATACCATTTCTTTCCACCGTCAATGGAGTTTGAAGCATGCGATTTCTCTTGTGTCAAGCATTACATCACATTTACAGAAATTCACTAAGCCAATGGTACATTTTAGAAATATTCCCAAGGTAAGCTATACGAACCACATGTAACCTTGAAGATTATCATGTCAACTCGCTATCTTTAATTTGACCATAAAATTGTAGAAGAATGGCAGTGTGGGGCGACAGAATAAATACATTCCCCACTGACCAATCTTTTGACCTCTTTGCATTTACGTTTTGATTTTATTTTCAGTTTCCCTTAATCCGTTCTCAGCCATTTAATATTAGCATTCCTCATTTGTAACATTATGCACTAAATTGATAACTTTTACGTCTTGTTAGAATTATGATACTCATCCGGTTACAAATTTTAACTGCTAGTGGGTTACTGAGAGTATTTTGCATAGGTGGGAGTTATCTGACTTATTCTTTCAATATAAAAGGATGTAAAGGGCATGCATGTAGATAAATGAGACAGGAGAGTTAGTGGGATAGAGCGGAAGAAAGGGTTCTTGTTTCTCAAACATATTTTCACAATAACATTATTTTAACTACTCAGGGGCACTCGAGGCATTTCTGTGCACTCTATTAGAGGTAATCAAAAAGAGTTTCCAGTTTGTTAAAGATTACCAGGATCGCAAACCCTCCTACACATCCCTGCTAATACAGAATGAATCATCAATCGCAAAAGAGAATGAAGTTCTGGAGCAGTTTGTGGAGTCGTTGTGGAAAGTCATTGATCAAACATGTGTCCCAGCCTTGATGGTGAACTGCGAAGCTATTGAAATAAGGCTGTGTTTAAGAATTGTTTTTTGAGATCCTGCATCTCTCCGTGTCTTCACTGAGTACCTGGAGGCAGGTTTTTTGCCCAAAAAGTTTGCTTCAGGATCATTTGTTCGACTGTCGCTTGAGATCAAAGAAAAATTCCATGGAAGAGAAGAAAGCAAAGAGCTTGAAGATGCAATAGCAAATTTCGTGAGAGAACTTGTGTTGCACTCGGTGATGCCACTGACAGCATCCAGCTTGGTAAATTGTTGAAGACAAGTAACATTGTGTGGTATTCATTCCTCGACGGCGTGCTTGAACTTGCTGACACAAAGTGCTGTAAGTCAAGGTACTAATCATATCATCGACGACTCACTCTTCGGAACACAATGCGCTTGTATTGAGCTGATGTACGTGTCGCTTTTCTTCACGGGTGATGAGATCGTCCCAGTTGAGCACTAATGACAAGTCTACACAAGTTACATTGTCTTGCATCAAGACCTCGGAATCTTACCTCGTGTCTCACTGAAACATTTATTGTGTCTCTGGATGGGATCTTACAGAAGGCTAAGGACATTACCACTGCATCTACCGTCGTCGAAAGCATGAAAGCTTCTCAAGAGATTCTTGAGCAAGGTTTGGTGAAGTTCAAAGCAGATGAGTTTGAATCCATTTACATTCACGCCACCTCTTCTTCATTTCCTGGATATTTTCTCGTGAATCACTAGCACTGGGCCTTTGGACAACAGGTTTCATCTGCTTTCTAAAAACAGGCACAGGACCTGACTCTCACCAACAACGCAGAACTCTACCATCTTTCAGCAAACTAACTCACAAAGCTTTCGCACGTTTGTCTCGCTCGTTGATTCTAAAGAGGAAGCCATTACCAATCGTGTAGTGAACCATCCCCTAGAAGGATTGATCGGTGACGATTCAGACGCTTCAGCAAAGCTAAGCATGTCCAATCAGAGGTCACATAGCAAGCAATATAACAAAGTATTTTTTCACAAGCTTTTTCCTGAGCCACAAGGCTAATCCTCTTCAAGAGCACTCGATTACTGCCATGCTCAATGTCATGTTGGCTGTCCAATGAAGAACCTGGCATTTGGACTTCAAGCTTTTGTACCATGTCATTAATTTGTTTGTCATCGGACCAAATGTCAAACGTTTTCACAGTCGCTGCCTGTAATTACCTGAAACGCGTGTCGTTAGCTTGGGACACACACAGAGAAACCCAGAGGGTTGCTGCAGTGCTTCTGTCGAACAAAGGGTTCTGTAGCTATGTCCAAGAGATTCTGAACGTCAAATTGGCCACAAGATGATGGAGAGCAGAGAAATTCCCCGAAGGATGTTAATCTACTAGCGAGTATCTTGATTCTCATCTCGTCCCTCGCAAACTCCCAGATGACGGGCTCATAAAGCGCTCCAAGATGCATTCAGAATTGACAAGAAACTGCAATGGTTCAAAACTCGCCAATGAACGGCAAAAACATTTTGGGACTTTCTAGTCTTGTCTTCTGGGACTCCTTCTTTAGAAACAACAGGTTGCATCAGGAAAACCTTTGTCCTGGTGTTGTCAGTTAGGACCCAGGAGAAGTATCAGCCTTTGAGAAGTTATCTGATGTGGATCTCCACGTCTTGCTCGTTTACCTGCAGAACTCCCTAGTCCATGACAGTGAGACTGTGAGGCAATGTGCACTGAAGTGCTTGGACAGCTTCCTAGCCTACGTTCCAAACGCCAACTACTTTGCAACTAATCCATGGAACAAAATCGTTCTAGAATCACAGTTGTGTGAGCTCAGCGTTAACGTAGTAACATCGAGTTTGGTTCTTTTTTGTTTGCTCATTCTGCAACATGCAGCAGCAGACAAACACCAGCTGGCTGGCGTCCTCCAAAATGCAGTAAGGTCCTGTGCCTGTTTTTAGAAAGCAGATGAAACCTGTTGTCCAAAGGCCCAGTGCTAGTGATTCACGAGAAAATATCCAGGAAATGAAGAGAGGGTCGTGAATGTAAATGGATTCAAACTCATCTGCTTTGAACTTCACCAAACCTTGCTCAAGAATCTCTTGAGAAGCTTTCATGCTTTCGACGACGGTAGATGGCAGTGGTAATGTCCTTAGCCTTCTGTAAGATCCCATCCAGAGACACAATAAATGTTTCAGTGAGACACGAGGTAAGAATTCCGAGGTCTTGATGCAAGACAAGGTACTTGTGTAGACTTGTCATTAGTGCTCAACTGGGACGATCTCATCACCGTGAGAAAACGACACGTACATCAGCTCAATACAAGCGCATTGTGTTCCGAAGAGTGAGTCGTCGATGATATGATTAGTACCTTGACTTACAGCACTTTGTGTCAGCAAGTTCAAGCACGCCGTCGAGGAATGAATACCACCAATGTTACTTGTCTTCAACAATTTACCAAGCTGGATGCTGTCAGTGGCATCACCGAGTGCAACACAAAGTTCTCTCACGAATTTGCTATTGCATCTTCAAGCTCTTTGCTTTCTTCTCTTCCATGGAATTTTTCTTTGATCTCAAGCGACAGTCGAACAAATGATCCTGAAGCAAACTTTTGGGCAAAAACCTGCCTCCAGGTACTCAGTGAAGACTACGGAGAAGATGCAGGATCCTCAAAAAAAAATTCTTAAACACAGCCTTATTTTCAATAGCTTCGCAGTTCACCATCAAGGCTTGGGACACATGTTTGATCAATGACTTTCCCACACACGACTCCACAAACTGCTCCAGAACTTCATTCTCTTTTGCGATTGATGATTCATTCTGTATTAGCAGGGATGTGTAGGAGGGTTTGCGATCCTGGTAATCTTTAACAAACTGGAAACTCTTTTTGATTACCTCTAATAGAGTGCACAAGAAATGCCTCGAGTGCCCCTGAGTAGTTAAAATAATTTATTGTGAAAATATGTTTGAGAAACAAAGAACCCTTTCTTCCGCTCTATCCCACTAACTCTCCTGTCTCATTTATCTACATGCATAGCCCTTTACATCCTTTTATATTGAAAGAATAAGTCAGGATAACTCCCACCTATGCAAATACTGCTCAGTAACCCACTAGCAGTTAAAATTTGTAACCGGATGAAGTATCATAATGTCTAACAAGACGTAAAAGTTATCAATTTAGTGGCATAATGTTACAAATGAGGAATGCTAATATTAAATGGCTGAGAACGGATTAAGGGAAACTGAAAATACAATCAAAACGTAAATGCAAAGAGGTCAAAAGATTGGGTCAGTGGGGAATGTATTTATTCTGTCGTGCCCCACTGCCATTCTTCTACAATTTTATGGTCAAAATTAAAGATAGCGAGTTGACATGATAATCTTCAAGGTTACATGTGGTTCGTATAGCTTACCTTTGGAATATATTCTAAAATGTACCATTGGCTTAGTGAATTTCTGTAAATGTGATGTATGCGGGACACAAGAGAAAATAAGCAGCTTCAAACTCCATTGACGGTGGAAAGAAATTGGATGCTCAAAAAATGTTCCTACTGCATTGGCTGCCTTGAGACAGTACCCTGTGGTCTGCAGACTGCAGACACTCGTAGAGACACGCCAGCACACTTCTTCCAGAGCTCATCATTTGGAAAGAGCCTGGACGTCAGAGGGTTGCTGTGATAAAATCACTGTCCAACACACGAGTGGCTTGCCTGATTATTTCATGGTTCTTGAGCTTCATGGCTTTCGATACACCAACGATTACTGACTCTATGCCGTACACGGAGTAACCTTCGGAGTAAAAGATCCGAGTTTTTACCATATGATCTAAACAACAGAACACTGAACCCAGAATTATGTCACTGGAGCATTCCAAGTCTTCAAGTAACATCCTCTGCAATTCCGCAAGTCAGTGAAGATTCTAGTGTAATCATTTTCCACTGGGTCATTTCTTAATATCTGAGTGATACATTGTATAGCTCCGATCTGGATTGCTTCGTTTGGTGACAGACAGTAATTTCTTCAAGCTTTCCACCATTGCGCGCAGTTACCCGTTTTGGCTGCCTTAAAAACAGCTTAAGCACGTCTGATTGTGTGGCAAACAGACTCAAAACTTTAAGGCGTTTATCTGAACATCTATGCCGATGGAGCAGTTGATAAACAGCGCATGTTTTCTTTACATATCTTCTCTTTAATCTGCAAGCTCAACCCACTCAACGCCTCCTCGTTCGAGCAAATCTGCACAAGAACGAAAAGAAAGGCTACTTTGACATTGTCTTCAGGACACAGAAGATTGGAAAGCAAATATTCCATCAAAACTTGAAAAAATCTTTTTGCGATTACTTGAGATAAAAGCGGGAATTGATTTTAAAAGTCTCCCAAGGCCAGAACAAAAGGATAGGATTTCTTCAAATTATTCAATGTTGATTATTTCGGCCTTCAACCTTTTTCACAATTACTGCAACCAGGTTTTCTGATCGTAGCTTGACCGTTACGATGTCAAGAGCTTCGCATTGCCGTGTTCATCAGAAGTTCGTTCTCTGAGGTGGAACAGATCCATTATTACACTGCAGAGGTGGGAGGTTGATTCTCGCATTTTGGGAAGAAGGCTCCAAAGAACTTGACTGTTTGAGAGAAGAAAGACAACTTCACGAAGGGCCTTGCCGTTATTCGAAGGTGGAGAAATATCAGCATTTTCCAAAGCTCTACCAAACACGACTACGCAAACTACTGAAACGTTTGCTCCTGTCATTCTCCATTGAGAATCGTGTTTTGAGTGATTCGTGTGAAGAAACTCAGTGAGTTTTTCGGCTGGCTGCCATCTTTGTAATCACACTTGCAAGTATTTCCCAGCGAAGTGAACGAGCCACGATGCTAATGCAATGCGGTAATTGTTTCTTGCGCAGGGTGCATTTAATGTTTACTTTTGGAGTTTTGGAGGGAAAATTTCAAAATAACGGATCTAGCGAGGATCGCTCACTGTGATGCGCTAAAAGTTAATTGATCTATTGCTCTCCGTAATCTAAAGTATTGTGTTGGAGTATCATGGCATCTGTTGTTAATGTCGGAGGTGAGTCGTGTCTACTTGAGTAGTTAAGTGCAAAAGCTAGCCATCGTGGACGAAAACCAACCTCAGCTCAGCTAGCACACGTTTGAGTCCAGTGACCTGGGGTTCATATTCGAGCACAACAAAACATTTCCTGTTCTTGTTTTAGGAAAGCATCAATTCCTGCTGTACAGCAATCTCACTATTAATTAGACTAAATTGTTAGAGCACCGGTAAAACGGACCGGATACAAAAATTACCAGCTTTCAAGCTGCTAATGACAATGACAAGGCCGGCTTTTTGAGTTCTTAAACGGGGCTAATAAGCCACCTAGTTAATTACAGTAAGCTTGAAACATTACAGTACAAGTATTATACATAAACTTAACGTAAGACGTATATTAAACAAATTACAATATGCTAACAATTGCCGTATAAAATTCTGATTAAGACTTTCACTGTCAACAGAACGATCACTGATTCTAGCAGTAAAGGTCACTTGTTATTATATTCAGCATTTTTCCATCATCCCAATATTTTTTATCAAACACTTAAAGCAGATAATTTTGCTCAACAACACCAAACAAAAAATGTTGTCTGAATACGGCTTGTTTGAAAAGCTGTTCACCAACGTACACCCCTTGCCTCCAGCACTTTAAGTTACATTTCAGAAACAGAACATTATAATGTTGCAGATGTATTATATTTATTGCAGGAGAAAATTCCAGTGCTACAGAAAATGTACCTCCCATTACAACACATCATCGGACAAAAGACTCACAAAGGTATTATTTCATGATTAAAAGACAGTATGACGTAGTCTATTTGTAAAATACACATAAGAAACATGTATCTGCATGTTGACTGTCAGATCTTGTTCATGTTGAAGATGCAATATCCAGGGCTTGAAACAAAGCTTGAATTACACCTTGCTCTTGGACCAAGCAGTTCTCAAAATTTCACTTACCCTACACACTTCAGCTCAAGATGTTATTTTCTATAGGAATACACACTGTACAATGTAATAATAACAATATTGTAATATTTTTGTTCTCTTTCAATGAAAAAGACAGGTAGAGCAAGCAAGACGCGAGGCCCTCTCTGCTTGGAACTGCCCATTTAATTCATTGGTTGTGAAGAGAGACCTGTCTTTAAGTCAAAACTGGAAAAGTGACTTGCAGCTAAAAGTGCATCCACAAGAAAAGAGTCAATCAGGAGACCAACTCGGTAAGAGAGGCTTTGATCACAGGGTTCAAGGCTTGGTTTGCTTTTTTTTTATATTTAGTTGGCAAAAAATTTTCCTGGTGTTCTTATTGCTTTGTGGAACAAGTACATTCTGTCCTTCACATCGGCAAGTTCAGTTTCTTAGGACAAATGTTTGAGGAAAACCTTGTCTTACAGAGTGATGGTAGAAGGCAAATTTTCTTGTGGGGCAGGGGAGAATGACTTTTGGCCTAGTACATTTGTAGTTAGAGTTTGCCCAAATGGGCAATCCCTAATATATCAATATTTTTGCACCCTGGATCAGTATCTTAGGCGAATAGGTTTGTCTTTCTTTAAGAAAATCCAAGATTGGATTCTTACAATCTGAAAGAATCCGAAAATGGATTATTGTGTGTTTCTGATGCTAAACAGATCAATCCAAGATCCCTTGGATCATGGTGGGTCAAAGGAACCGCAGAATCCACTCTCAGATTCTGGAAGTGGACACACCATGATTCCATGAGATCCTGGATTGATCTGTGTTGTAAAAGAAACCAAACAAGTTTATTTTCGGGTTTCTTTTGAATATAAGAATCAAAATGTTGGATTTCTTAAATGAACCCCCAAAAGTAAATTTATTGCACAAAGAATGCAATTGGATGGCTTCAATACTTAGTTTACGCTCAAATTATGACAAAATTAGCATGTAGGATGTATGTTAAGTCCCAATTTTCTCTATGAGATGTACCTACAGTAAATCATCTTGGAGTGGATATTTGTTTTGATGAACACAGCTACCATGATTCTCTCGCACGGTATGTCTCATCCGTCTACATGAAGGGAATTTGCCTTTGGTCCGTAGCATTGGTGTGTATCTGCTTGCTTCTAGTGCTTCTGTGATTTTAAATTCCCTCCAAAAGGTTTCCCAAGAAACATCACTTTACAGACTAAATCACTAGTCCAACTGGAGAATCTAATAGCCCCAGGTTACTGGACATAACTTTCTTGTTTCACTAAGGAGGCAGGTGATGTACAACGGCTTAGACAGCATGCCAGCCTCAATGTGATTGATTGTGAGTTTTGTCTGCCATGGAGTCACAGTTGTCCTTATCGGGCCATCTTTAGGTGATGGGGGCCTGAGTGCAACTGGGAAAAATGCACATGAAGGAGTGCTACATTTTGGACTAAGACTCTCGCCAATTCATTGCTATGTGTTTCCTTCCCAAAAATATCCACCAGTTGATCTCAAACTCTGAGCCATTGCCCATTACAGCACCAACAGACTTAAACGAGCTTAAGGGAATTTTAAAATTGAAGTAACATCCTTGTAAGAAAGGGAATACATAAGTTTTCTTCACTACTGTAGGTTTGTAGGTTCTGGTGATCATATGACTGGGTTTTGCAATCAACCAGTTGATATTGTGCAGGAAGTCAATGGTGTTTCAAGTTAGTGTGAAAGTCTAACTTCAATCAAATCGTGAGTGTCTTCACAGCCACCCTTGGCCTGCTGGCTGTGAAGGACAGCTGGCTTCTGGTAGCAAGAATGCTTTTTAAGTGACGTTCGCGCCAATTGTTTCTTGCGCATACCTTATCTGCGCAGCAAATTCACCTGCCACGTCATGCATAAGCGCGCGGTGGCTAAGTCATAAATAAACAAATGATAGGGCAGATGGCAAATTCCCTTTCATGAGACGGATGAGACACTACCTGCAGAGAATCATGGTAGCTGATGTTCCATCAAAACAACTATCCACTCCAAGATGATTTACTGTAGGGTACATCTCATAGAGAAAACGTGGGACTTAACATACATCCTACATGCCTACAATTTTCATAATTTGACGTAAAAAAGTATTGAAGTCCATCAATTGCATTCTTGTGCAATAATTTACTTTGGGGGTTCTTTAAGAAATCCAACATTGTGATTCTTATATTCAAAAGAACCCGAAAATAACTTTTTGGTTTCTTTACAACACAGATCAATCCAGGATCCTCATGGATCATGGTGTGTCCACTTCCAGAATCTGAGAGTGGATTCTGCGGTTCCTTTGACCCACCATGATCCAAGGATCTTGATTGATCTGTTTAGCACAGAAACACAAAATCCATTTTTCGGATTCTTTCAGATTTAAGAATCCAATCTTGATTTTCTTAAAGAAAGACAACCTATCGCCTAAGATACTGATCCAGGGTGCAAAAATATTGATATTAGGATTGCCCTTTGGGCAAACTACTACTACAATGTACTAGGCCACAAAGTCATTCTCCCCTGCCCCCACAAAATTTGCCTTCTATCCATAACGTTGTAAACAAGGTTTCCTCAAACATTTTCCTAAGAAACTGAACTTGCCTGAGTGAAGGACAGAATGTACTTGTCCACAAAGCAATAGAACCCAGGAAAGAATTTTTGCCAACTAAATAAAAAAAAGCAACACAAGCCTTGAAACCCTGTGGATCACATAAGCTCTCCTTACCGCAGTTGGTCTATCTGCACTAATTCCTTTGTGTCTTGTGGATGCACTTTTAGCTGCAGTCACTTTCAGTTTTGACTTTAAACGAGCAGTCTCCTTCACAACCAATGTAATTATAATGGGCAGTTTTCCAAGGCGAGAGAGTGCCTCGCGTCTTGCTTGTGCCTCATACCTGGTTGTCATTGAAAGAGAACAAAAATATATACAATATTGTTATTATTACATTGTCACAGGTGTATTCCTATAGATATATAACATCTTGAGCTGAAGTGTGTTAGGGTAAGGTGAAATTTGCAGACTACAGCTTGGTCCAAGAGCAAGTGTAATTCAAGCTTTTTTCAAGCCCTGGATATTGGCATCTTCAACTTGAACAAAGATCTGACAGTCAACATGCAGATACATGTTTCCTTATGTGTATTTTACGATAATATACTGAGTCATAACTGTTTTAAGCTGATAGATAATACCCTTTGTGAGTCTTTTGTCCGATGATGCTGTTAATGGGAGGTACATTTTTCCTGTAGCATACTGGATTTTTCTCCTGCAATAAATATAATACATTGCAACATTATAATGTTTCTGTTTCTGAAAATGTAACTTAAAGTGCTTGAGGCAAAGGGTGGTACTGTGTGAACAGCTTTTTCACAAGCCGTATTCAGACAACTATTTTTGTTTGGTGTTGTTGAGCAAATATTATCTGCGTTAAGTGTTTGAGATAAAAAATATTGTTGATGATGGAAAATGCTGAATATTAATAACAGAGTGACCTTTAATGCTAAGAATCAGTGATCGTTTCTGTTGACAGTGTAAAGTCTTAATCATGAATTTTATCGCAATTTAGTAGCATATTTAATTTTTATAACGTCTTACGTTTAAGTTTATGTATATGATAGCTTGTACTGTAATGTTTCAGCTTACTGTAATTAACTAGGTGGTCGTTATTGAGCTCCCGTTTAAAGAACCCAAAAAGCCGGCCTTGTCATTTTCATCAGTCTTGAAAGCTGGTAATTTTTGTAGTTCCGGTCCGTTTTATCCGGTGCTCTAACAATTTAGTCTAATTGAAGTGAGTGATTGCCTGTACAGCAGGAATTGATGCTTTCCTAAAACAAGAACAGGAATGTTTGTTTTTGTGACGTCAGAATATGAACCCCAGGTCACTGGACTCAACTGTGCTAGCTGAGCTGAGGTGGGGGTTTTTTCGTCCACAGATTGCTACTTTTGCACTGTACTACTCAAGTAGACACGACTCACCTCCGACATTAACAACAGAGTGCCATTGATACTCCAACACAATACTTTAGATTACGGAGAGCAATAGATTCAACGTTACTTTTAGCGATCCCAGTGAGCGAGTCCTCGCTGTATTCGTTAGTTTGAAATTTTCCCTCCAAAACTCCAAAATAAACATTTAATGCACCTGCGCAGAAACAATTACCGCATTGCATTAGATCGTTGGGTCTTCGTTCACGTCGTGCTGTGAAATACTGCAAGGGGTGATTACAAGGATGGAAAGCGCATCCGAAAACTCACTTGAGTTTCTTCACTCCACGAATTCACTCAAAAACACGATTCTCAATGGAGAATGACAGGAGCAAATACGTTTCAGTAGTTTGCGTAGCGGTGGTTTGGTAGAGCTTTTGGAAAAATGCTGATATTCTCCACCTTCGAAAACGCAAGGACCCTTCGTGAAGTTGTCTTTCTTCTCTGCAAACAGTCAAGTTCTTTTGTGACGCTTCTTTCCCAAAAATGCGAGAATCACCTCCACCTCTGCCAGTGTAATAATGGATCTGTTGTTCACCTCAGAGAAACGAACTTCTGATGAACACGGCACTCGAAGTCTCTTGACATCGTAACGGTCAAGCACGATCAGAAAACCTGGTTGCTAGAAATTGTGAAAAAGTTGAAGGCGAAATAATCACATTGAATAATTTGAAGAAATCCTATCCTTTTGTTCTCGGCCTGTGGGGGACTTTTAAAATCAAATTCCCGCTTTATCTCAAGTATCGCAAAAGATTTTGTAAAGTTTGATGGATATTTTGCTTTCACATATCTGTTCTGTTTCCTGACAGACAATGTCAAGTAGCCTTTTCTTTTCGTTCTTGTGCAGATTTGCATCGAACGAGGAGGCGTTGAGTGGGTTGAGCTTGCAGATTAAAGAGAAGATATGTAAAGAACATGCGCTGTTATCAACTGCTCCATCTCGCATAGATGTTCAGTATAAACGCACCTTAAAGTTTTGAGTCTGTTTGCCACATACAATCAGACGTGCTTATAGCCTGTTTTTAAGGCAGCCAAAACGGGTAACTGCGCAATGGTGGAAAGCTTGAAGAAATTACTGCTTGTCACCAAACGAAGCAATCCAGATCGGAGCTATACAATGTATCACTCAGATATTAAGAAATGACCCAGTGGAAATGATTACACTAGAATCTTCCTGACTTGCGGAATTGGAGAGATGTTACTTGAAGACTTGGAATGCTCCAGTGACATAATCTGGGGTTCAGTGTTCTGTTGTTTAGATCATTTGGTAAAAACTCGGATCTTTTACTCCGAAGGTTACTCCGTGTACGGCATAGAGTCAGTAATCGTGTGTATCGAAAGCCATGAAGCTTCAGAGACCATGAATATAATCAGGCAAGCTGCACTCGTGTGTGTTGGCAGTGATTTTATCACAGCAACCCTCTGACGTCCAGCTCTTTTCCAATGATGTGAGCTCTGGAGAATTGTGCTGCGTGCTCTACGAGTGTCTGCAGTCTGCAGACACACAGGGTACTGTCTCATGGCCAGCAAATGCAGTGGAACATTTTTTGAGCATCCATT
The DNA here is from genome assembly GCA_019787425.1 of Platygyra sinensis. NCBI lineage: Eukaryota > Metazoa > Cnidaria > Anthozoa > Scleractinia > Merulinidae > Platygyra > Platygyra sinensis. Next base: position 1,808 of record JAHPZR010010433.1, on the reverse strand, counting down.
TCTTTCCACCGTCAATGGAGTTTGAAGCTGCTATTTCTCTTGTGTCAAGCATTACATCACATTTACAGAAATTCACGTAAGCCAATGGTACATTTAGAAATATTCCCAAGAGTAAGCTATACGAACCACATGTAACCTTGAAGATTATCAATGTCAACCTCGCTATCTTCTAATTTTGACCAATAAAATTTGTAGAAGAATTGGTCATGTGGGGCGACAGAATAAATACATTCCCCACTGACCAATCTTTTTGACCTCTTTGCATTTACGTTTGGATTTATTTTCAGTTTCCCTTAATCCGTTCTCAGCCATTGAATATTAGCATTCTCATTTGTAACATTATGCACTAAATTGATAACTTTTACGTCTTGTTAGTAATTATGATACTCATCCGGTTACAAAGTTTTTAACTGCTAGTGGGTTACTGAGTAGTATTTTGCATAGGTGGGATGTTATCTTGACTTATTCTTTCAATATAAAAGGATGTAAATGGCATGCATGGTAGTATATAATGAGACAGGAGAGTTAGTGGGATAGAGCGGAAGTAAACGGTTTCTTTGTTTCCTCAAACATATTTTTCACAAGAAATTATTTTAACTACTTCAGGGGCACTCCAATCGCCGAGGCACTTCTGTGTCACTCTATTAGAGGTAATCAAAAAGAGTTTCTCAGTTTTGTTACAGATTACCAGGATCGCAAACCCTCCTACACATCCCTGCTGAGTACAGAATGAATCATCAATCGTGCATAAAAGAGAATGAAGTTCTGGAGGGCATAGTTTGTGGAGTCAGTTGTGGAAAGTCCATTTGATCAAACCATGTGTCCCAGCCTTGATGGTGAACTGCGAGCTATTGAAAATAAGGCTGTGTTTAAGAAATTTTTGTGAGATCCTTGCATCTCTTCCGTGGTCTTCACTGAGTACACTGAGAGGCAGGGTTTTTTGCTGCGCCCAACGTTTGGGACACATTCAGGATGCATTTGGTGTTCGACTGTCGGCTTGGCAGACTCAAAGAAAAAATTCCATTGGATAGAGAAGAATAGCAACAGGAGCTTGAAGATGTCAATAGCAAATTTCGTAAGGAGAGAACTTGTGTGGTTGGCACTCGGTGAGTGCCACTGACAGCAATCCAGCTTGTGGTAAATTGTTGAAGACAGGATAACAGTGTGGGTGGTCATTCATCTCCTCGACGGCGTGCTTGAACTTGCTGATCACACAGTGACTGTAAGTCAACGGTACCTAATCATCATCGATCGGGACGCCTCACTCTTCGGAAACAAACAATGCGCTTGTATTGAGCTGATGTACGTGTCGTGTTTTCCTCACGGTGGATGAGGACGTCTGTCCCAGTTTGAGTCGACCTCATGACTAAGTCTAGCAGCCAGTACCATCTGCTTGTCCTTGGCATGCAATAGACCTATCTCGGAATCTTGGCGGTAGGCTTATCCTCGTGGCTACACTGTGAAACATTTTAATTGTCGTCATCGTGGATGGGATACTTAACAGAAGGCCTAAGGACATTACCTACCTAGCCATCTTACCGTATCGTCGAAAGTGCAAATGCAAGCTTCTCAGGAGCTTCATTGCAGGCAAGTGTTTGCGGTGAAGTTTCAAAGCCAGATGGAGTTTTTGCAATCCCTTTACATTCAACGACCCCTCTCTTCAATTTCCTGGGAGTATTTTCTCGGTGAACAACCTAGCACTGTGCCTTTGGAACAACAGGTTTTCATTCTGCTTGTCTAAGCAAAAAACTCATGGCGACAGGACCTTTAGCGTGCATTTGGAAGGACGCCAGCCAGGCTGGTGTTTG
>JAHPZR010010431.1:0-7500 GCA_019787425.1 Platygyra sinensis | reverse complement strand
TATCAAAACTGCAGTCAAGTACTGAATTATTAAATTTCTTTTCATCAATTTTGTGTGCTACGGAGCAATTCCCAAACTGTTCTTTACCTCGTCCGAGTTACTATGATTTTAAGTTAGCTTTCAGTATTGTTGTGAAATATGGAGAACCGCTCACTTTCGCGATTTAAAATCTATTTTATTTAGCAAATAAGGAACTTGTTGATCGGAGTTGTTCACAGAGTTTTTCATTGTTTGGACCTAAAAATGCATGTTTTCAATTTCAAAAATATTGTAACCAACGAGAAAATATAGAAAAGCCAACAGTAGTATCTTAGCTAGAAATCTTAAGTTATTGTTTTACTTTGTACTTTACCGACTCTTTGTACACCTGTACGCGTGCAACACCGACTTTCATTTAGAATACAAATAGTTCGTTATCGGTTCGTTTGAGTTTCCTTCCATTAGTAAAATCTATCTTCCGTTCCCTCGGAAGCTATCCAGCTGAACTACTTTACACTAATGAAGTTTTCTGAGTTTTCTTGTGAGTTGAACTATATTCCAGTAATGAAGTTCTATTCATGAGACAAGTTTTCTTTGCTGTCCTCCTATTTGTTCATTATTGTCTTGGAGATTCTGACTATCAGTATACGAAGCAACAAGAATGTCCAGGGTATTATGGTGGATGGAGAAGAAATTAAAAAACTCTTTGCAGATGACTTAACCGCTTTTTTGATTAATGATACTTCTTTATTGAAGTTTTTTAGAACTTTTAAACAGCTTTGGAGAGTGTTCTGGTCTGAGAATAAACCACGATAAGTCTGAAATGATGTTACTAGGAGATTCTGCTCACTCGTCACTCAGCCACACCCTTTTTAAAACTATTAAAATAAAACTTATGTTAAAATTCTGGGAATTCATTTTACATATGACTATCGCGTCCAAACAAAAGTTGAATTTTGACGAATTAATCACTTCTATCAAGAATAAGGATATGGAAATGGAGAGATCTCACTATTACTGGAAGGATTCAAATTGTCAAGACATTCATTATCCCAATATTCCTTTATCGAGCAAGCGTGATCTGTTTAGACAAAGAATTTGTGAAAGAGGCCAATAAAATTATTTTTAACTTTATTTGGAAAGGAAAAGACAAAATCAAACACCCTAGCGCTTATTAGTGACATCGAAGATGGCGGGTTCAAAGCTCCACACCTAGATTCCATAATTAAAACCCAAAGAATACTTTGCTGCAAACGACTCGCAAATGAGCAACCAAGCAGTTGGAAAACTATACTTCTGCATTATCTTAAACTAGTTGGAGGTAAATTTATCCTATGTTGCGACTACAATATAAAAACCTTGCCCATCAAGCTTCCAAGGTTTTATGAGGAATGCCTTAAATACTTCGCAGAATGCTTACAAAACCCCACCAATCCAGATCTTTCAAAAATAATTTTATGGAATAACAAAGCTATTTGTGTGGATGGTAAGTCTGTCTATCAAAATAGGTTAGCAAATATAGGCATTCTCAGAATAGGAGATCTGATTTATGAAGACAATAAGCTTTTGACTAACCATCTTCGAGAATTGAATATTTCACCATTAGATGCTTTCAGGCTTACTTGTGTAATTGATGCTCTCCCAACTGAATGGCGCGCATTTTTAAAAATATGTAATCATTCTTTCATCGAGCCTTTCAACTCACAAAATCAAGTTCAGTTACACTTAAATGGTCAAAATGTCTTACGTGGCAAAGCCGAATCAAAGCTCATTTATAAGGAAATTCGTGATAGAAGTATTACTCCACCAACAGTTCAAGTCGAATACAACGCTCAATTCGTATCCGATGAATTAGATTGGACAAAAATATACAGCCTACCACATCGTGTTGCCTTGGACGCAAAATCACGCGAATTTCAATATAAACTTCTCAACAGATGTCTTGCCACGAATGTCCTCCTCAGCAAAATTGGGATAATTCCACCTGCAGCTTGCTCTTTTTGTGGAGAAGCAAATGAATCTCTTGAACACCTTTTTGTAACTTGCCATTACACTAAGAAATTCTGGGCAGAAGTTATAAAATGGATGGGCAACCAAGACATTGAAATTGAACCTCTATCTGATAAAGATATAATGTTTGGTATAATGGATTGTAATAGAGAGTTATTTGTAAATCATATTTTGTTGATTGCGAAAAAATACATTTATTCCTGCAGATGTAACAAAACTAAACCATCCATTATGGTATTAATCGCTAGGATTAAAATGATTCACCAACTTGAAATGATGGTTGCTAAGTCTCGTAACAAGTTGCCCTTTCATCTTAAAAAGTTGGGCAAGTTCACTGAAAACTAATGCAGTTATAATCACAATTATAAAATTGTACTGCGCTTGTGTCTAATATATGTAAAGAAAGGTCCACCGTGTACGTGTATTGTATGTACATGTATTTGTAAGTGTATCTAACTTCCTAAGATGAAATAAAATAATAAAATACAACAAAAAAATCAACGCGCGTATTTTCTTAGGAATGTTTTCTAATAAGTCAGTACTGGCTTCTAAATGTGTGGATGACTAAAAAGTTAAGAACATTTGTTAACTACCAAGCCATATTTTAAGTTAGGTTGTGATAAAGTTGCTGTTTTCTGCATGTGTAAAAGAAAATGATACAACAAGTAAAGTTTTTCAGATGCCCTAGAGGAACTCTCGAATTTCACTTTTTGATTTAAAAGTGTATGCGAGTTATTAGAAGACTGAAACATAAGCTATTGAACGTCTCCTAGTTCAGGAAATGACAGCAATTTTTTTCTTTTGCACTTGAGCGAAGAAAACCTCTTTCATTAAGCTTCAAACGTCTCTCATAAATTACAATGACAAGGAAATTGGATGGAAGTTTGGAGGAAGACCATTGCATGTCGGAGGAAGACCATTGCATAGGAAACCATTGCATGTGCGAACACGGATCCTCAAGCTGTAATAAGACGTACTGAATATGTTGATTTACAAAGTATTGACAAGCGAAAGAATAAAGAATCAGGCTAACATTGAATAATATAGAAACATAAAGAGATATTTCCTGGTTTATAGAAGAAAATTAAGAAAAAAGGATAGAAACAAAAATCACCTGTCGAGACTCAGCAAGCGAAAAGAAATTCTAATTATTATCATTTCAATTCGATTTCCAACGGGAGAGTGATTGGAATAAAGAAAACGTTATCAACAACTAAGGATATCGACTGTCAAATTTTCTAATGAAAGATTCCGTCAAACAAATCGTTTATTTACACTTTAAAAAGCTGCATCTCTTACGCTGATTTCAAGCCGGTTGAAAATCATCACGAACCAGGTAAACTACTTAAAAATGCATCACCGTTATTTTAGTATAAAACTGCATCTAGGATTGTTCTGATTAAGCAACTAAGTAAACAGAACACCACGTCACTAACGTTAACCGGCATTTTACGATATGGGAAATACGATACCTAATGTTTCAGTACAGGTGAAAAGGCCTGAAAAAAGGCCTGCTACAACTGTTGCGAAGGGAACAGCAGCTATGCTGAAAATTCGAAACAGAAGAAACTATCGGCTCAATGTATATCGAAAACTTTTCAGTGGCCGGATAAAGTCAAGGAAATTGTAATGCTATAGGACATAGGTAAAGAAGACGCTTCTCCTAGTTTTGGCCTCTGCGTTTTCCCAAACTTCGGATATTCGTCGAATTGTTTTGCGCAAATTTACAGAGCCCAGTATAGATCCCCCATGTTAGTGGAGCAAAGAGCGGAAAATAGAGCAAACTTACTCTGGCTATCTGGGCGACTGATTATCCGAACTGAAACAACAAACATTTACAAAAGCAAGCACGCTATTGGGCTGAAAAGTTGTAGACAGATATAAATTTAGATTCCCTTATACCTGATGAGGACTTTCGTGGGTCTTTAGCTTTGAATTTTGGAATTTATTGACGTCAAAACGATCTATATCATCTGCCGACCGACCAACTGATCTTTTTCATCAGGCTTTTTTAATTTTCTCGTTCGTTTGTTCGTTCGTTCCATTTTAAAGATGATTTGCAGTCCGTACTGCGCAGTCTCAGAACCCTTATGTTTATAAACATTATAAACGGCTCACTCGATGGAATGCGAATCGATGTTGTTCGTTAAGAACCACATAACGTATCTCTAAGATCTTTCAAATTCTTTTTCCAACAGCTTCATTGATTTTTACAGCTGTGAAGTTGTTTCATGAATTGATTTGAGAAAGAACGAAGTATTAAGCTTCGATCGCTTCGTATCCATAACGGCGGTTGTTTTTAAACTTTAAATTTACTTCATGTAAGTAGTTGCGAAATGTTTACATTTTGTGATGTCTTACATGACGCAAAACAAAAAAAACATAGACAAACTTTCGAGAGTGCGCAATACGGACTGGAAATCAGCTTTAATATTGTTATGCGCATTCGAAAATGAACGTTGTAAGAAACTTGCGCATTATAAATATTATTGTTAAATGACCACTTCGTTCGTGCTGATCACTATGTCGTTGAAAACCAGTCTTGTCTTACTGGAATGAACACTATAATAATCTCCACCGAAAATTTTAATTCAAATCAAACATTAATAATAACACATATTGAGAAAAATTCAGCCAAAAGTGTTTGCGGATCCGTGTAGAAATAACCAGGTGGGATTACAAGTGGTCCGTTCTTGCCCGGGAAAAAAGAAGAAAAATTATATATAGCTTTAAATATCGTAAAGATTTCAATATTACAATGTTTTCTTTGTGCAGAGTCCGTGATTGAAAGGGATTTTGTTATAATCGAAGGCGGTGGCAATTTATTATACGAATATACAAAGTTTATCTTCGACTGACCTTTTGATATCGGGTTTTCCAGAGATTTCTTACATCATCTAAGTACACCTAAAACAGAACAACGATTTTCTTCCTACAATAATCATTTTCTGATGTTCTCATGGAAAGAAAAAAGCCTATTAAACATGGTAATATATGGATTTAGCCAAGCCTAAAAGCAGAGCTCATGATAATTGACTATAAAGCAAAAAGAGAATTGTTCTCCTTAAGCCTTTTCTTCTCGCCAGTAGTGAACGATATAAAAATTAAAAGGAATGCCAGTATTTTTGCCTTCACTTTTTTTTATCAGTTTTTTTTGCTCGTTTTAATTTTTTTTCATCGCTTGGAGTGATTTCTAGGCCTTTAGGAATCGTGAAATCAAAGTGCATATGGGCGATATAGTGCAAAGTATTGACACGCTTTTCAAAACTCAAAATTTTGGCCTGCACTGGTTTATATCTGGTTACAATTCAGCTTTGTCTATAACCCTCGGCTATCAGCATTATCTTATGCAACACCCCGACTGAAGAAACATTGTTTACGTGTCAGTAACATTTAACACACTCCATATAGTAAATTTTCTTGCGAACACATTTGGTAATGATGCATGTTTATTTAAAATTTGAGCACGTTTTTGAAAAACAAGAAGAAAATTATACATTTTTGTAAATTTCGTAGGAATCTGAACATTAAAAGAAACTTTCATTTTATTTAACGTTCATTGTGTAGTGATGATTTAGAGTAGTGGCAGTTAACTTCCTTTGATTTTTTCTTTTCAATTTCCCCCTAGGAATGGGACAGATGTATTGGGACGCGTCCAGTGTTTAGCTTTGTTTCCTCTATGTTTGCTCTTTTTAACGAGTTTAGTAAAGGGGATTGTTTACAGCTGAGAGATTTTAATGAAACGTTTATGGAACCACCAGTCATTTGTAGGCCGCACTGCGCTATAGTGCTGATTTCAGGGTTGAAAATGATCACTATTAAAATGCATTAGAAATTGCTATCTTTAAAATTGTGTAACTGTAGAGCGATGGATAAATTGTGATGCTTAAGTGACTGTGTTTGTAAGATATTGTGTTGTTAACTTAACGGACTTGTTTTGGCGTTGGAGGTATAATCTCTACTGCTTTGATAGAGATGAAAGTGTTAAGTTGGTAACGAACACAAGGCCAACTTCAAATTTCGGGAAAGCAACAACAGCCTGTAAATTTGGGTGATAAAATTTCTTTCGTTAATTAAAATATGCGAGTTTGCTCGAAATAGTCATTCAAGAAGCCCTGAAAGCCGGATAAAGAAATCGCATGGAAAACGACGTTCCTCGTTTGCTTTTGGATCGGTGGGAACCAGACTTTTTCTTTTTGAAGAAAGTGCACACGACTTGAATTGAAATTGAATTGAAATTGTTGTAATCCGCTTGGGAAGCACAACAGGAGTTTTTTTTTTACATTAGTTTCCTTGCGTTGTTCTCTTTTCACTTTTCATCAACCAATGGGACAGAGATATATGAGACAATGTCCAGTGTTTAGTTTTGTATCATCCATCCACTTGCAAGACCTACCTAATTCAGCCCAACAAGAAAATGTTCTTTATCCAAGGAAAGAAAAATGAGCTGAACACTCAATCTGACTCAAAGCAAAACTATTTGATACCTAACTATCACTCTCTACGTTCCACATTGTAGGGCTTTTAATTACATGCAACGAGAGTTTCCACACATTCTTAGTATATAAAGAACTCGCAAGAATCTGACTTTTAGTTTTCCGAATTTGAAAATGATGAACGAGTCATCGAAACGTCATTCGAAATTATCATTAATTTATATTCTCAATTCCTCTATGTTCCCTCTTTTTGATGAGTTCAGTAACCAAAAGTAAAAGGGGACCATCATTTTGAACACTTGAATGAAATGGGTTGTTTACAACTGCGAAATTTTTAATGAAAAGCTCTTAGAACCACCAGTTATTTGTGGGCCGCAGCTATAGCGCTGATTTCAGGGTTAGAAATGATCACTAACCAGCAGAGGTACAATATTTATAAATGCATTAGAAATTACTATCTTTTAAATTATGTGTAACTGCATAGAATTATTGCGTTTATTTATGGGCTGTGTTTGCAGAATATTGTGTTGTCAACTTAAGGTGCTGAACACAGTTTTTGATACCTCTGTTTCATTTACAGTTTTCTCTAAAACCCTTGATCATTAATTATCCCTCTTTGAAGGTTCACTGGCATATCTTGAATTTCCTTTGTTAAAGTTGAATTTTTTTCAATCCTCCAGTTACTTATTTCCTAAAGTATTTTCGCGCCAAATTTCGTGAAATTCTAATGAGTGGTTCTCGAGAAATAAGCGCCTCCGAGAAGTCAATTTTTCACTCAATCGCACTTTTTTCGACTTACTACGCATGCGCTGCATTTAACTGGGTTCTTTTAGCAACAAAGAAATAGCAGAGCTGAGTTCTTTGCATCGTTACCTTTCTAACATACCTTTGTAATAAAAGAGTAAAACCATCAATTCAATACATTGTGTTCATTTGTGAAGAAAAATATAGTACAGATAGCGCAGACATTGAGCAAATAAAATGATCGCTCTATGCCATGTTTGTTTTTATGCAATACTTGTGCGCGCGCTGAATCGCGTTAGCAAGAGCGCGCGCCAAAACTGTGTTCGGCCAC